>OMLI01028587.1:1902-20334 GCA_900302605.1 Rondeletia loricata | reverse complement strand
CTCTGCATTCTCCATGGTTACCATCTGTGCGCACACACACACACACAAACATACACACACACACACACACACACACACACACACACACACACACACACACACACACACACACACACACACACACACACACACACACACACACACACACACACAGAGATAAGCAAACTGCAACTGTGGAGAAATGCCTTTGAGATCTATGGAAAACATGATAAATCCATTTCAACAACACATCTAACACAGAGACTTTGATCACATGAAAGGCTTAAAATTTCAGTTTACTGTGTATTTTCCAGATAAGGGTCACTGCCGTGGCCCCCAGTGGCCCGAGACTGAAACAACCAGAAGGTTCTCTGTAAATCAAGGGGAGGAAAGGCTGATTTGGTCAGAGAGTTATTCTTAACGGGGATTTTCCATACCAGTCATGTTGAATATTGAGTAGGCTGTTCAGCTATGATGTAGGTGCTGTCTGTTTTTCACACCATCAACATGTTTCTGAAATATTTGTTTTTCACTTGGGTTTGGTAGCTCACCGATCATTGAGACGTGGTAAGTCATACATACATACATTTAATTTAGTGTAAATACTCATGCATTTCAAGACGCATTCATGCAAGCATCCATCACACACCAACCCCTGCCTTTGTGCGTTTCGTTCTTCCACTCAGTATTTGGTGTGGTTCCAGACCTGATTTAAATAGTATAGTAATAGTAGCAACAGAATCATTCTTGTTGTACGTTTTAACCTGCTTGGAGAACCAGATTGGTGGGGTTTGCCACACAGGGCAAAACAACGAGTGCCAGAAACTTTTGATACGGCAAAGTGATTGTGATTCTGTGATTGGCCACTTACCTGACACTGTGTGAATTTTCCTGATGCGATAAACCCCATTCAACTGTTACTTTAAACAGCTTGAAACAAACGCCAAGATCCGCAAATACTATTTGACCCAGGTCTGTGTGGTTGTACTGTCCGTCGTGATATAGCAGTGAAATGTGTTTGCTATTGAAATAGCTAACAGCATGCCACAGTCCCCTTGTGGATGCAGTGTGGCAGACAGCCCACTCACAGATTGTTACACATCCTTTGAACCCCCCCTCCCTACAGCTCCCAGGACCCCTGCTGTCATCCTCCCATCCCTCCCGTCCTGCCCTCTGAATCTCTTTCTTCATCTCCTTTCTCTCTTCTGTTGTCTTTCCTTCTCATCTTTCGGTCCCCCTTATTCTCCTTTAGAGTCTCTTTTATTGTATTTGCCCCCAGCCCACCCCACTCCGTCTCTCTTTCTCTTTCCGTTCCCTCTCTCCATCCTGCAGCAGTTACAAAGCCCAATTTTTATCTGTCCATTGGAGGCTGGTCTGGAGCCGCAACCATGCCCGCTGCTCTGCACTGCGTGACAGACTCACAGCCCACAGGGGAGAGCGAGATAGAGCGAGAGTGCAAAAGAAAGAGAGAGAGGGGAATACTAAAAGGACAAGAAAGACTTGAGGAGCGAAGGAAAGTGGGTGGCGGCAGCATGGAAGGGCAGATAAGACAGAGAGTGAGCAAAACATGGTCGTGAATGAGACAGACAGCGGCTGTTTGTGTGTGTGTGTGTGTGTGTGTGTGTGTGTGTGTGTGTGTGTGTGAGAGAGATAAAGAGAAAGAGAGGAGAGAGAATAAAAGAGGGCTTTGGTCCAGCCACCCCAGTGCACCTTCCTGGCATCATATCACATTGCATCAGCGACGACCAGTCCGGGCATTGTTCCCCGCCCCGTCCCAGGTCACATCACACACTGTCACAGCCAGGGTCACTCTCCAGCAGACATCTGTTGTTTGGTGTGTTGTCTTGTTTTTTTGGACCGCTGTTTCCTCCCGTCAAGCATCCTCACCTGTCCAGTCAGCCCCCCACCAAATGCTCACCGAGTGCCTGATGTGACCACCTACACTCCCCCCTGTCACTGGCGCTAGCAGGTTGGAGTTTTTGATATACAGCCACTTCCTGAAGGCCGAGCTGCTCTGGAGGCAGAAATGATCACAGTGGATCCGTTTTTCTGGCTAAGCAACGTTAAACTGAAAAAGGCAAGGGGTAAGAGAGGAGGAAGCTAATACTATGAAGCCTAGCGCTCTTGCTACTAAAGTTATCTGACCATAATAAATGATCTAGGTTAACTAGTTAGCTAGGCTGCTGACGTTCCATGTTCAAACTAGCCATACTAGCTTATAGCTATTACATTACATTATTACATTACGTTACAGCTACGGCTATCTAGGGAGGCTAGTTAGCTAGGCTGCTGACCTTCTGAGATCATGAATGCCATGGTCATGAGTGAATGAGAAAGTCATTGCCATCTATATTTTGTAATCATTTTGACCAGAGTTCCTTATTTGCTATTCAAGTTCGCCAGTTAGCTAACTCCGCCCATTGAGGTTTAACTCAGCCAATGAGATTATTTCTGCTTCCCGAGCAGCTTTGCCTCGAAGAAATGTTTGTATAACTAAAACTCCAATCTGCCTGCCACTACCTCAACTCACGCTTCCCTTCCCTACCTCAGAAGGACGGCCTTGATGGTTGCCTGTGGTCTGATCCCGGGTGCCTTTTTTCGGGGAGGAGAAGTCAGCCTGCCCATTTTTTTCCCTCTTCCCTGTGCTCTGTCTGTGTGTGTCTCCAGAAAACACTCGGATAAGTGGCATCCTGACCTCGCAGACGGAGCCCTACGACCTGTCTTTCTCGCGCTCCTTCCAGAGCCTGTCACACCTGCCGCCCTCCTACGAGGCGGCCGTCAAAGCCGACCTCAACCGATACTCGTCCCTGAAGAAACTCAGTAGGTCCAAGTTCACTGCACCGTCGCAAGAGTCGGCTCCCTGCCCTGACGCCCTGCATGATAAAAATAACTGCATTAATTATGCTTTCCTGACTCCTGGCTGGGAACTACTGAGTGGATCCGTTGGGGTTCAGCTATGAGAATGGTTTGCCTGCTGTGCTACAGACATCAAATGCTAGAAAAATGTCATACACATTTTTGTGGGGATGACTTTTGCAGTTCTAGATTGAGTAGACATTTGAGTAGATGGAGAGGGCCTGGAGTCAGAGTCAGAAAATATCCACTTCTCAGCTATGATCCTCCATCATATCAGCCTAGTCATCTCAAGAAACCATGAGTCATTGGTATTCCATGCTTCCCTCGTCTCCTCTTAAAGGCTGCTGCCATTAGAGGAGCCACAATTTCTCTCGGAGCGTATAAGTGCATTAAGCCGCTTCTCGTGCCTGGCCCAGCTCGGTATTGATTTAGTGGTGCTACGCTGGATTCTGCTGCGTAATGAGGTCTCATCTCATGATATTCTCTAAGTGGAACGCAAATATTCCTTAAGGCTTGTGTAATTTCATCATGACTGCCCCACTTCACTGCTGGCTTGCAACCAAAGTGAAGGATGACGATCTACAACTCATCCCGTAAGGGCTTACTCCACACTGGCTCTCACTCTTAGCTGCCAGGCACCATTTAAAACAAAATGGCAAATGGGTTTACAGGATCGCAAGGCTATTTAATGGTTCCCTGTTGTATTAGAAAAAAACTACCGCTGTGCTTGTGCTTGAAGAACACTTTTGCTTAGGGAATTAACAGAATAGAGTTTATGATAGGAGGTAAAGGAAAATCAAATTAATTCAATTATCAAAGATAGTAGCAACAGAACTATTTTGCCAAAATGTTAAAATGGAAAAGTATCCCTAGGCAATGTCATTCTGTCCTTCCAACCTCTTTCTGCTTCCAAAGCAAATAGCCAAAAGGCTCTGCAGTTTCCTTTTGTTGCTCAGCTGTGACTGCACACTGATAGATCATGTTGGATTGTGCTAGAGGGAAGATGGAACAGCATTTTCATCGTTACAATGAAGACTCTGCTACTGCTTATTTATGTAAATCGGTGTCAAATTGAAGTAAAGCATGTACTGCAGCACAGTACACATCATGAGTTATTCATTCAGTATATATACACATGGTTCATGAGATTGCAATGCCTTGCCTAGATCTTGAAGACTATTTTGCTTTTATTATCTCTTGTAATGAATAGATTTGCAAGAACCCATGGCTTGCTGCTGAAGGGGTTTTTGGCTGAGTGTAATCTTAACAGGTGGCATGAACAGTACTGCACCGATTACAGGCTCATACTCTACAGAGTCATCTTTTGAATTCTCAGTAAGGTGGAGAGGTTTGCTCTCAATTCATTTGTACCAGACAAATGATATTAGTGTTCACTTCTGATTTACAGTTAAACATGCATACTGGTGTTGAGGAAGAATAGAAAATTGGCCTCTTTGTAGTGATGGACTTGAAATGTTTCCATTTTTTGAATGGTTTTTACTGCATCTTGAGTCAGTCATCTTTTTGACAAGAAGTCTGACAGTGCGTGCGTGCGTGCCTGCCTGCGTGCGTGCGTGCGTGTGTGCGTGTGTGTGTGTGTAGTTGTGTGTGTTATGCTCTCAAAGACAAGACCTTGTGATTCATGACAGATGCATGGTTCTGTGTTTAAAATATGTGTGGCATGAAGTTTTACAATACCATACATTACCTCAGAATTACACCCTACTGTCTCAGTGGTTTGCAACTAGAAAACCAGCAGTGCCTGGTGTGCCGAGGCCCGGAGTTGGGAACCGCTGCACGGTCATTCGGAAATGTATTCCTGTCTTTTGATCTGCTTCTGAAATGCATGTTGTATTCGTATTTGTACATAAGAATGAGGATAAAACATCCACTCAAGGACATGAAACATTTGTAATTCTCGATGTGATGTGATTGTGCAATAATACAATTAGCTCTTCGGCATGTATATGACGTGCCTGCGTGCTGCCATCTGTATGATATGACACTGTTTGTTTATAGACTTTCACATGACCTTTGAAAAGTTCACCCCCACAGCCAGAGCTGCCTGTGGAATCCCAGATGAAGACTGGATGTGTGGATGTTATGTGCCTAGCATGTAATATGGTTTGACTGCACTTCCTCTCTCTTTCTCTCTCTCTCTCTCTCTCTCTCTCTCTCTCTCTCTATTTTCTATTCCCCTCCATGAGTTGGGAAAGGTGAAACACAGATGGGTTCACATAATTCATGCGTCGTGTGCAATGTTCTCCGATCCCACCTTCCTTATCCCCTCCCCCCTTACATTCTACCCACCTCTTCTTTCGCTTTCCCTCCCCGAATCCTCTCCTCACCTCCTCCTTCTTTTTCTCTCATCTTCTCTGCAGCAGATAAAGAAGTAGAAGACTACTACTCTCGTAAGCGCCACCTGCCCGACCTGGCAGCAAGAGGCACGCTTCCCTTACATGTTATCAAAATGAGTCAAGACCAGGTGGGTGTACAAGCATTCAGTTCAAAAGTGCAGGCTTCAAAACAAGGTCATGATATACCTATTTGCTTTTTAATGCAGATTCTATGAGGCACAGAGATTGTGCTATGTTTCATCAGTCTCCACGCTGAAATTTGTTATAAGCCAAAGCTACTCTTTCACTCTACTCTGCAGTGGTGTGTGGCAAAGCCTTTTCCCCCATTGGTTGTGAATAAACTCTCCTCATTCATCTTGCTCAGCAGCACCGGGACCAGCAGCAGCAGCTCCAGAGCCAGCCTCCCCAGCCCACCGTCTCCCAGGCCCCTTCCCAGTCACAGTCCTCACAGCAGCAGTCTCAGCAAAGGCAGAGGCCCCGTCGCGTCCAGAGGGCCATGTCCCAAGACCGCGTCCTGTCCCCGCAGAGGGGCCCGCAGCAAGATTACAGCATGTCCTCCAACGGTATGTCCCCGTATGGAGGCCGAATCCTGTCTGATGAGCAGCTTCTGTCTGCTGAGCGTCTACGATCCCAGGAACGCCTTCTGCCCCAGGACCGCCTCTCCTCCCAGGATCGGCTGTACACCAAGGACCGCATGTACTCCAAGGACCGACTTCTGTCACAGGACCACCTCTACTCGAAAGACCGCCACTACTCCCAAGACCGCCTCTATTCACAAGATCGCCTGTACTCACAAGACCGCCTCCTATCCCAGGATCCTCTGCTCTCGCCGGACAAGCTGATGATGTCTCTGAAGCGTGGCACGGTCAGCAGCATCTCTGGGGGTTTCCACGGCAGCGACAAGTCGATGTCGCGTGCCATCTCGCACACGGACGTGTTCATGCCGACCACGCCGCTTATGGACCGCTACAAGATGACCAAAATGCACTCCCATCCCAGTGCCTCTAACAATAGCAGTGGGGCGCCAGGAGCGGGAGGCAGCGGGCACTCCAACACTTTAGCCATGAACCAGACAGTGTCTAAGAGGCAGGCATTTGCCTCGAGACGGACCCACACTGTGGAGCAGCTCCACTACATCCCACAGCACCACCAGCAGCAACAACAGCCACAGCACTACCGCACAGGCAGCAAGACTGAAGTGACTGTGTAATGCTCGCCAGAGAGCAGCCTATCTAAACCGGCTGCTAATGGCTTGCACAGGAGGGAGCACTGTTGTGTGTGGGGTGGGGTCGGTTGGGGTCGGTGGTTACACCGGCCTTGTATTAGAGTAGGATGGTGGTGGTATCACTTTCCATGACTCAGTTTCCTGCAAAGTCAATCAGAGTTTCCCGGCTTTGTCAGACTTTTAAGACTCAGAACCAAGGTCCACTAGCTTACTGTGAGAGACCGGAAAAAAGTGCTACACTGTACACTTTATACACAGGCCCAGCTCCGTCTGAATCCAGAGAGGTTGGTTTCACCTGTGGTTAGGGGGTGGTACGGTATTGTCCCGTTAACTTACCTAATATTATTTCCACTGTCTTGGTAACCCTATTCATCCACAGGCTGAGGCCTGGTTCCGTGTGTGTTCTAGTGAGAAGACATGGATTATGTCTGTTTAAGGCTTTATCAGCCGCTTTGGCCAACAAATCTATTCTGACCTTTTTCTGGCAAATCTTTAAGGGCTTTGCATGGTTAAACACAAGGACCGGTTCCTCCATGACTTCTGTTGTGCAAAACAACGCCACCATGGGTGATGAACCTGGATGAGCCTGTAATTACTTTATAAATATATAAATAGAAATAAAAACTACCATTTGTACACCCAGTCCTACTCATAGCTATAGAGAATCTCAATGAGAGAAATCGAAATGGATGTTGTTAGCACTTCTATTTGGTGCCTCTGACAGATGTTCCATTTCTAAAAATGAAGTGGTTTCGTGGGTTACAAAGCACAATCAATTTAAAAAAAAATATTCTGTTATGTTTTTGATTTTGTTCTTGAGTTTGATTAGTGATGGCTAGCTTGTATCAGTTTGTTATTAAAGCAATGGCAGGTTTGTTTGCTTCCAGTAGATGATTGTAAATAAGCTATTCTAGAAGCAGTATTATGGACAAGTCTGTACTGGTTGGACTTTGTATTAGACTCTGTTTTCAGTAGATTCTGAAAAAAAACACACGTATAAATCATCACCGTTTCGTGAGTTCAGAATAGAAACCCACTTATTTGACAGGATAAATTAGTACTATACTGTGTGTGTCTTTGCTAAACTGTTTGTAGGATGAGAAGTGAATGAATGTGTTGTTGACAGATATACCACTGTTCATATTTGGATGTAGACTGTGTTCCATTGACATCAGAGGACTTGAACATCATGGAAACGGATTATAATGCTTGTTAAAGTAGGGTCAAATAAACCATCCATATTTTTCTAAACATTCAGCATGTTTCTTGAGATGTCTGTGTTGTGTTTTTAGATCTGCTCTTACTAGATAGATACAACACACCATTGAATGAGTCAAAACTCAAACTCAGGTACTTTGTGACAAACAGCGATAAACATTATAATGTGCAAATCAACAATGCTACATTTTATGCAGCATGCATCTACATGATGTAATAATCCTGTTACCAAACTTTTACACTCTAATCTCAACATGTTTGAGTGTACCTACCCCACAAAATGAAGTTTCAGTCAAAATATAATTTGGGAGCAGCAAGAGGTATGGAACATAAATTTTATTTACGCCATTTTCCCGTGATAACGAGTAAAATGTATTTGTTTGTTGTTATTTATGTCATTATCTCAAGATAACACATTTTGTATTCCTGAGATCTCTTGACCAGAGTTCCCTCAAGTTGGCCAGTTAGCTCCGCCCATTAAGGTTTAACTCAACCAATAAGATTATTTCTGCCTCCATAGAACCTCTGCCTCCAAGAAATATTTGTATAACTACAACTCCAAACTTCAAAGGTCTGATTTTGAGAGGGTCATACACCTTATCTCACAGTATGTCCCAGCCAGACCCACATCTTTACCTGACAGGTTCACCATGATATATGGCACCAATGTCAGCCAGGGCAATACTTCAATTTGACATCTGAATTAATACGGCTGACTTTAATGCTGGTCAGTGCAATTTCAGACCTTCTTTAAATTCATGGGAACCCATGGGTGCGAACGACAATTCTCACAGCAAACAACAGGGCCTGAAATCGCACCCTTCCACAAACACAAAAAGAGACGGGGAAAAAAAGCAGAATAAGTTTGGGTTTCCAATTTACACTGATCCTCTAGCCCATCAGCATTTAAATTAAAGTATGACTCTGCAATCAAAAAGAATCTATGGATGGGAAAGCAGCTGAAGCGTGAGAGGTAAGATGGGTGAGATAGGCCGGGACAGCCACTGCAGCTCAAGCGGAGGGAAGAAGAGGAAACGGGCCAAGAACAGGGCTTTCCATAAAATAATCAGAAGCTTTCAAACTGTCTTCCACATCTCATATGGCACATGCTCATTCAACAATACATTTCATTACCAATCTCTTCCAATTTTAATGCAGACATGATCCAGGGACAGAGGGCTTCTTTTGTTGGTTAAAAATGTAGTTTGCACTGTCTGTACTTCTCCATTTGTCCTTTGCTTCTCCCCTCCCTGTTATGCTGTCAGCAAGCATTGTCAGAGAGATTGTCAGGTTTGGATTTGAACTAGAAAGAAATGTCTGAGTTTTAATCCTCAAAAACTTTCCCAATGACACTCAGAGGATGTACTGTACCTAGAGCTTAGAGATGGGAAAAGACATTAAGAGAGGAGGAGATACAACTTTTTCCATTCTGTATTTTATCTTCCTCATAGAAAACCATAACAACACTCATTCACGTGAATGTATGGTCTGTTTTGTACAAAAAAAGACTACGACTGCACAGTATATGCAACAAAATCATAATGCAAGGGTGTATGATTCAATTCCTACATACAACATCTTCATGCAGAAACGCAGATTCAATCTAATCAATGAATAAGGACCAGTCTGGTGCTTCAGAATGAAATACTGGTCACCTAATACCAAAACAGGATTTATGATTAACTGAGCTGCCATATTGGCCTGATAGTAGTAATACCTCAGTGGAATTTAAAGAGATTAAAATTTCCAAAAAATTATAAATAAATGATCATTGCTACTGTATCAATAGACACATTTCAGTGTAAGTGTCTGCTTGAAGGTGGATGGGCGTTGTTATTTCTATCATGAATCCCAAGAAAGTCTAAACATGCAGAAAGTGAAGACACAGTACCATTCCCTTGACTATTTTCTGTCTGATTGCTCAAAATATTCCCGAAATCACTGTCCATTCCCAGCTTATCTCACTGCGTGTAGGACCCAACCCCAGTTATTTGCAATAATCCAGATTGCAGGCAGCTAACAGACATTTGTTTTACGACAGATGCCAGATTCAGATAAACATTTAATTAGCGACTCATCAGCTCTGTCAAAGCTAATTATCCCAGTCTCCAGCCCTAGCCAAAACTGCTCCTATACAGTTGGTCCGCACAACAGCTGACTCTACTGCCTGCATTGGGATGCATGGAGCCAGAGGCTGCATGTAGCTGAGACCCTGATATTGTACAAGGATTATGAGCAGCTAATCCGGCCATTCTGTCACAGCAGACTCCTCTGGGTCAGAGCAGTGAGGAGACTGGGTTACATAGAATTACAGCCTGAGACAGCATTGTACTATTTATCAGCACTTTACATGCCAGTGTGCTAGTCAGTGCTATAGTGACGTGTCTGAGAAAGCATTAAAGTACAAATATGCGACATTTCATTGCTAATCTATATTGCAGATTGAAATAACACAATAGTGACCAAATGGCAATGGGCTAATTGGGCTGCCCTCCCATTGAATTATTATTTGAAGATTTTAATGGGTATGTAAAACATGCCTGTGAAGAATGATGTGGTGGATGGTTGAATTTTGTCTTCTGTTCTGCATGCTGCATGTGTATACACTCACCGGCCAAAATAATGGGAACACCATTTTTCCATAACACAAAAGAGCTGTCACATGTTTGTTAAGGAAAACCTGCACCCCTGTTCTTAATCTGATTAATTACGCTGTTTTGTGACTTTCAATTCATGTGCAACTTTTAGATTATGACTCGGATTTTTGATGAGCAGGACAATTAATCATAATTAACTGTTAATCATATTATTATCAAGTAATAATAATTTATGAATCAAATGCTGATATTTTGCCAATAATAAGTGAGTATTCTCTCCAGCTAATCTAGGATAACACTAGCAAACACTTTGGTCCCAGTGACTGGAGTTGTGCAGTGGACTTCTGCTCCGTATGGATTCCAGTGAAGAATGTGAGCAAGAAGTGAAACACTGAACTAAAAAAAAGATAATTGAAATTGAGCATGAAATGTTTGTGACTCATGTCATGTCATGTTGGATTATGGCCCAATTATTATCATCTTTTGTTGTTGTTGTTTAGTTGCTCACTCACTTCCCCACTCCACTCAGGGGAATCCATACTGAGCAGAGGTACAACTCCACTCTTCAAGGACCAAAGACTTTCTGTATTAGCTGAAGATTGCACTCAGTTATTACTGACATGATAGCAACATTTGATTCACAAATTATTATTATTTGATAATAATGTGATTAACAGTTAATTATGATAAATTGTCATGCTCATACAAAAACCGAGCCATAATCTAAAAGTTGCACATGAATTGAAAGTCACAAAACAGCGTAGATAATCAGATTAAGAACAGGGGTGCAGGTTTTGCTTAACAAACATGTGACAGCTCTTTTATGTTTTATGGAAAACTGGTGTTCCCATTATTTTGGCCGGTGTGTGTAGTACACAATGGTTAACGTGCACTATCCCCATAGTTATTACAGTTGTCTTTGAACCTTGCGATCACATTTAATTGAAATTAGTACTCTGCATGCTTACATATTATACCCACCAAAGCATCTCTATAGCTTTCACATTAGTAGCTTCTCTGGACTGACCTGTAACCTAGCAACTGTCTGACGTCTCACACAGGAGATGATTAAAGGTGCCTTCTTTTCGATTCTGAGCATGAACCCTTTGATAGATTTCCCCCCAACTCTAGCATTCTCTCCTCAGTAGCATGCCAGGAGCACTCATATTAGCTGCAAATATGAAATATGAATCGCCATGCTGTTTTTAGCCTTTCAAGACTGGGGTCCAGAGCCGCCGCACACGGCAGAGCACCATCATTACAACTTTGGAGATCCATAATGCATCTGGCTTTTCATGCCACGCCAGGACAGCAGTTTCTGCAGGAGCTGTTGAGCGGGCTTTCAGTTGGAGGACTCTTTGGTCCAACGTGAACCTCAACGTCTGGTTCATCTAAAGGGCCTACAACACTCCCTGGGCCAAAATAAATGACGCACATGCTAGTACCATATCCTCTAATCGGATGAGTCAGTAATATTTCGGCACATCAAAATAATTCTGTAGCACCTCTGCTGCAGTTGAAGGCAAATGATTTCTCCTGTGCATAGCCATACTCCAGCTGCATGGACACTGTGCATATGCACCACATACAGAGGCAGAATCTATTTTCATAATGCCACCTGAAGGTGTAATTTGGGAGTTCTACATAAATTGCCTCACCCTGCATTATTGCTTTCCTCCTACTATTTCCCCTCATCTGCTCCTCCTCCTCACGCCTCTCTGTCTCTGAGCGCATTGTTAAGGCTCTCCAATAACCAGATAAAGGAGACACCAGGGAGCCTGGGCTGAGAGAGCAAGGAGAGAGAGAGAGAGACAGAGGGGGGAGAGAGAGAGAGGGAGAGAGAGAGAGAGAGAGAGAGAGAGAGAGAGAGATCTCACTCAGATGAGCAGCGCTGAAGCATCATAACTCGGACCCGATGGTAAAATGCATCCATTAGTTTTTTCACTGGGCCATCTTACAATATATGGCTGGTTTATAGTGTGTGCAGTTGTTGTTGTTTTTTATCTCAAATGGGGAGGAGGGGAGAAGAAAGGAGTAAGTGGAAGAAGGAGAGAGAGGGGGAGAGAGTTGGTCCAAACTCTTGAAAGAGAAGGAGACTGTAAAGGTGAGATAGGGGAATGACTGCATATTGGCACAAAATGTTAAGAACCTGGGATATATTGTTGAGTATTTGAAAATAAAACCAAATGTGCAATCTGGAATGGCAAGATAAAACATATTTATTCTGGAAGTTTTCCGGAGGAAGGTGGCAACAATATTATTTTTTTTGCCGGTTTGCTGTAAAAGTAGAAAAATATATAAATGTATTTGCACAAACATGATTATAGTGATCAATTAAGACATGATTATGTTATTAGAAAACCTGTTTCTACATAGTATAGGTAGTTTTTGTTTGTCTCTCTAGATTTGGATCCAGCTAAATTCTCTTAACATCATCCAATAGCTGAATTTACTCTCCTCCTAACAGCATATGGCTAATATTCACCCACCAACCACAGTCTACTAACACCTCTGCATAAAGTGACTCACAGTTACATACAGTATATTAATGTAATTCCCCCCCCCAACACATAAGGATAATTAGCATATTAATAATTCAGATAGTTTAAACAAAGTCTACAGAGACTAGCCATGAAAGATTTTAACCGTCTCCAACTACTATAGGCTCAGAATACATCATTTAAAGCAGCACTAGGCATTTTCGCACATTGGCGACCCCAAATGGCACCAAGAGGTAAAAGTTCTAAATTTAAGGACTTCCAATACCCAGAAATCCTGTAAGGTTGTAAACTGCACACAGCACGCTCATGTTTACCAACCCGGCCGGTCTGTGATGCTTTATACCAAAGGGACGAGAGAGACAAAAGATCTAATGTTGGTGACTCCAGCTTCCTCTGTTGCAGCCCCACTTTGTGATTTAGACTGGTAAGACGGGTGTATTGTTACATGAAAATCTTGCCTAGTGCAGCTTTAAAATATTTGGCCCAAATGGGAATCTAACCGTCAACCCTGCGAGCACAATCACCATCACTATGTCATAATAAAGCATCTGACCCCCTGCTAGATCTGCAGAAGCAAGGCCACCCCAGCTAAGGTCCACTTGGAGGGGTTTTCTTTGGTCTTCAGGTTGAAGGTCCATACATAGGTGGGTCCCCTCTGGCGGGTCTTGTAGACAGGACACTGATAGACGTTCCTCATCTCCTGTTTGTCCACAGGTATGGCCCTGATGAAGATGACAGGCATGGTCGGGGTGAGCTCCTTCTGGCGGGCGTCCACAATCATGCCAGTCTAGAAGAAAGAAAGAGTAGGGGGAGAGGGAAGGAGGGGGCGTGTGGAGGGATGACAAGCCAGTCAACCACAGACTGAAACATTTCACAGAGCTGAGGGAAATTGTAAATCGTCGTCCAGAAGCTGTACTTGTCATTGAGGCTGTGTTTTATGTTGTACTTTTGTAACAGAAGAGATGTTTGACTAATCCTGGTTGGCACAGGCAGTATAAGACTTTGGAGGTACTTTCAGAGAACACAATATTGTGGTACCCTTGAAAAGTGGTGAAAGTCAGTAGAGTTTGAGCTGAAGTCAAGCTGCCCTGCCTTAGCGCACTCACTATAAACACACTGAAACAGAGCGGTCTGTCTCATTAATTAATCCTCCTACACTTAGCGCCTGACAAACAGAAGTTTCACCATGCATGCACAGTGACTTTCAGGAATGAATGTAAATCCTGATGACTTTGGAGAGCTCAGAGGACAAAGCCCTAACTGTGTTCTTAAATACCGATAGCTTTATGTCTATTTGGGGATCCTAAAGACGACCATGTGGTCTCATTGAAATACATGATAAATTAGTTAGTTATACTGAAAATGACACTGTATATAAACAGTTACTAAAGATAGCTATTTTTATTGTTTAATCTTGCAACATACTGAGAGAATAGAAATGTATTAGTGTCGAGTATTCATCACCGTTAAGTAGTGTCACATAAACACACAAACACTACCTTCCCCCCTGCTACGTCTGCATTTCTATCATATCCAGTCAGTGCGCAAGGTGTATGATCGTATATCTAGCCGTCTTTGATGTCTGAAACCCCTATGAATAAGAAGCAAAGCTCATTAATATAGATGAGTAGGTTTATCATAAATCTTTGACTTTTATTGCTGCACAGAGCCGTGTCCAGATGGAGCGCCGCTTACTCTCCTGTTCACACTCTGCTACACCCAGCCACTGGCACAGAACTGGCCTTGGGGCTGAGAGGACGACGTGAGGAGAGGAGAGGAGGAGGTGGAGTAGGAGAGGGAGGGTAAGAGGAGTAGGAGAAGAGTGGAGGAGTTGGGGAGTTGAGAGGAAAAGCTGCCTCCTTGCTAGCCGGCCCGTCTGTCCGCCTGTCTATTTCCCTGCGTCTCCAACTTTAATGAAGAAAAAAGGAGCCGCTCCTCCAAAGAGTGATTTAAGTGTTCAAGTGCACACTCTGCACATTCCCTAATTAAGAAGTCTACAGGGATGCTTCTTGAAAGCTGGGTGCATATACAGTAGCTGTATGTATGTAGATAGATAGAGCCCTGGGAAGCTGAGTAATGCACCACACTCTGAGAGACGAACGCAAGTTGGATGCGAAGCAGAAAATGAAGCCACAAAGGGAACGCGGAATCCCTTTAGGGGGAAAATATCGAAGTTACTTTACTTGACTCATTTTGAAGTCGTATTTTTGAGGTTATCTCACTATAGGTCAACCTTATGTTACTGTGAAAGTCATAAGGTACTGCAGTGTGTACATGAATACTATTGTATAAGAACTTCAATTCTCACTGTTTTGCTGTTTTGTGATTGTGTTCCCTGCAGATGAAAATCAGGCATTTGATAACTCTGTGGTAGTTAACTGAATTGCCCACTGTCTCTGTTAAATAAAGAAATACACGAATAATAAACGTTCATTCACCTGTGTGTCCCAGCGTGCACCCTCCATGTACAGGCCGTGTACGTAGGCCCCTTCACGCGGTGGTGAAGTAAAGTCCTCGCGATTCTTCTTGGTGACATCACACTGCAGACACATCCTGTCCAGGGGCCACTCGTTCCTGTCGACCACACACAGGAATATTTGACTGCATCACACTGAACTGTTTCCTTTCGATTTCAGTCTACGTTACCCTCATGCAAACCAACCCTACAGTACCTTCGAGCCATAGCCTGCATGATCGCTGTGAGGAAGGACTGGGGGTTGAAAAAGCCAGCCAGCCACACTGCCGATGGCAAGACGAAGTCTGTTGCCCAGGCGTCGAGCTCCTTGATCCTGGCCAGCAGGTCGGTGAACCACAGGACCAGGCCAGACATGGAGGGGTAAGCCCGCTTGGTCCAACTATCTGGTACCAGGTCCAGGAAAATAGAGTTCTGAAGGTTTTCCATGTCACTGGTCATGGTTAACTCTCCCTGAATGGTGGGGTCACAGAATAGATAACATGAAACTTTTCTGGTGCTTTAATTACTTCATCTCAGTCGTTTCCTGTTTGTTTCAGCAGCTAAACATCGGAGGTGACACCTCCCATCCGCTTACTGTAAGGTGTCGCACAGTAACAAGCCCTCAGAAACTACTGACGCATACATAAACATGAAGACAGGCACGCCATGCCAGATAAGGAAATATGCTGTAAGATAGCCAGGGGAAGATGATGCTGAAGAGTAATGAGACAGCGTACAAGTGAATAAAGCAACGTGAAACAGTGTTGTCCTTCACCCACTGATACTGTAGCTGATGTATTGCTGATGTGTAGATACCCATATCCCTATATCATAACCATTCTTTATGTGGGTGATAAGGTTCCACGGATTTATCTACAGCGGCGCGTTTACTGTGAACCTTTCACCTTCGCAACTCTCCTCAAAATAACTCTGATCCCTCAGTTCAGCCACAGCACAATTGACATACCATGGCACTATGAGCAGCACCATCTCACCAAGGTTAACATTCTGATAGTTCCTATTTATTCCACTATAAAGAGGAAATATGATTCCATTTGCTGGTACAATAGTGTACATGGCTTTTAAATCACTGAGCCGATTTATTGAGGCTTGTAGTGTCGAGAGATCGAAGCCTCATAACTCCCGACAAGCGGTTTTACACAGTTTCTTTTTTTGTTAACACACGACTCACTCAGGCTTGATACACGTCTCATTCCTTTCTAGCCCTCTGTAAGCCAGAACTCTGACTCATTCCTAAGACTGGGCTTCTGACAAAGAACCAAAAAAAGGTTAAGTTATGCAGGAATATTAATGCAGCAGCCTGTCAGTGTCAACAGCAGCCAAGCCAACAGAGTGTGAATCTAGGTGTTGATGATAATTGAGGGTTTTGTGAGGGAATTCAAGGGACAGTTCACTCAAAGTTCATTTGTTTTACATTTTAGTCATTTAGTTGATGTTCTTATCCAGAGTGAATCATAATGAGCAAGCAGGTAGGGGTTCAGCGCCTTGCTTAAATCCACGTTGACAGGACACATGACTGCTGCTGGGATCGAACCTTCACACCTTTTCGTTGCACAAAATGTAAAATGCAGTGTAGAGGCCGGTAGAGGCTGCCAGTCTTCTTGGTGGTGGTCTCGTTTGTTTACAGTAATTATTATTATACTAGTGTCTCAAAATGAATGTGCTAATGATTTATTGATGTTATAATGTTACATGTAGCACCGTGCACCATGTAGCACGATGATCCCAGTGACAGAATGTATAAGAGTGATTTTTCTAATCATAGGTTTTACTCTATCACTCCCCATGTACAGTGTAGGCAGTGTTACAATTCAGTACAAAATCAACAACAAAATCACACAGCCATCATCATCATCATCATCATCATCAAGGTCGACTCACCTTGAGTCCGAGGCTGAGCTCGCAGAGGGAGCGTCTGATCTCCTGCGTGAGGAGGTTCATGCGCTCACACTCCTGCAGCGCCACCACCTGGTAGGGAGTCCTCTCCTCCGCCTTCCCGAGCAGCTCGGCCATGTTGAACTCCTCTGGGAGCTTCTCCATGATCTCCTCCAGCACCGCACGCACCTGCCAGTGTGTGTGAAGGAGTGTGTGAGTGAGTGAGTGAGTGAGTAAGGGAGAGAGTGAGTGAGCAAGCGTGTGTTTGAGTGAGTGTGTGTTTGTTTGAGTGAGTGTATGAGTGAGCGAGCGAGTGAGTGAGAGGGTGAGTGTTTGAATGAGTGTGTGTTTGAGTGAGTGAGAAGGCGAGTGAGTGTTTGTGTATGGCTAGATGTAACTTGTGGTTGTAGGCTATGCGCCCATATATGTGTATTTTTATGTGAACACAGCCCTTTCGCAACTTCAAGCTACAGCGGTTTAGTTTCACGTTGAAACGGTACTCTATTACAGGCTAGGTGAGCAAATACAAACTTGTAGTTTCAGTGGTGTGTGTGTGTGTGTGACTCTCGTATCTATTGTAGGCACGTTGCATATCCATAGGCTTGTGTTTTGTAACTTTGTCAAAAACGTTACCTTGTATTTGATCGTATTGTGGGTAAGTAGGTCATATAACGTTGTTACATGCAATAATATGATTTGTGGAGTCTAATGAAGCTCAGTCAAAATTTATTCATTTTGCTTGTTCTTTTATTTGTTTTGTTTGCTTTCTATTGATGTAAAGCACTTTGAGTTGCACATTTTGTATGAAAGGTGCTATACAAATAAAGGTTATTATTATTATTATTATTATTTTACTGTTGACATTGAAGCTATGGAGACTTGGTTAGGACGAGAAACTTCTTGAGATGAAAGAATTGCAGGAGATTGGGGCTATCTGTGTCAGATAAACTCAGTACTGCCAATGTTGACAGTTCCATAAATATTCATGAAGAGATATTTTGCAACAGCAGCTCTTTGTTTTCAATAAGAGTTTAATCCCTCCAGAAAATCAATGCTCACATCATATTTTTGTGGGTAAGTGATGGAAGCTAATGTCTGTGTCAACATTTTCCCAAGGCAGCCAGCATTAGAGATCAATCAACGGATTAGGCATCGAACAAAGGATATGAGGTCATCATATCTATGGATTTTCAGTTCAAATATCTGATCTGGGTTTGGCAACTACTAGCAGGCGGAATACAAAGCAGGCCTCATTCACAAGCTCTGCATGACTGTCATCTGTTAAGACAGGAGTATCCAGGCTTCTGAGCCAGAAAGGTCACACATCATAATACATCCGGGCACACAC
>OMLI01028572.1:2757-14585 GCA_900302605.1 Rondeletia loricata | reverse complement strand
AAATAAAAAGGTCAACTTTGTGTTGATTTTACTATTTGAATTAGGAAGATGATCCGGTAGTTTGCTTCCGGCCGGGACCGAATCACCGTGTTTGTATGTTATTGCGCGTGTAAGAAACGACCTGATTGGTCCAAATGTCCACACCCACTCCTGAAGCTGGCTGAATAGGGGATGAAGAAAATAGTACCTTTACCAATCATTGTAAACAGACGAAAAAAACGCTGAATCGGGTTTTGTTCTTTTATACATCGGCAGAATCCGCTTTGTTCTCGTTCGTTTGTGTGCTAGAAGTGAGACTTTGAGACCTGTTTCACCGTGCAATGCATGTGTATGGGGGAGAGAGAAGAAAAGTGGATTATCAAGTTTGAAGCTACGGAGCAACTATTGAAGATATCTCGCCAATATTTGGAGTTACATCATGTCAAGGTAACTACACAACCCAAACCTCTACCAAACTTTAATGATGCTTTAAGTCATGTCTCCTTGGGTCATCAGTATATGGCTCTCATGGGCAAAAACAATGATATGTCATCACTCCCTTTAAGTGACATCCTTTGATAATTACTGCAGCTTGAGAAATTGAGTACATTCACAACATAAAAAAACAAAACATTCTCATCTCATCTTAATTAGAGCTGCAAATATAAACTGATTGAAAATCTAGATTTTGTCCTCTCGTCCTGGTCAATAACACAATTCAGATTTTATTTTCCGTTTCCTTCAGTTACTTTGCTTGAAATTATTTTGAAGGAACAAAAAGGGAAGAGAGGGCAGTGATCGTCTTTACTCAGCAGCACAACCAAGATGCACTAGAGAATACGATTGTCAACTCTGATCATACCAGACATATATGGAGACAAACTGTAGTAATAAACCAACCAATTCAAAGGATTAAAGAGATTTTGGCTTTCTGGAAATAACATTCACCTAACTCCATCTTGTGTATTTTTTTTCTGTCCACCTAGAAGTGCTAGAACCAGTTCCATGGTGTCCCCTGCTTCCTCCTATACTGTAGGCCTCTAACAGTTTGTATCTTAAATGTAAACCAGTGAATCGCATTTAAAACTCAAACAAAAACAATAGTTTTTATAAAAATGACAAACTGTACTGCACAGAAGGCTGGGGGACACACTGGCAGCATTTAACAACTGGCAAGTTCAGCAGCGAACAACTAACAAAAGCCACGCTGGATGAACGTGCAGTCAAGTTCCGCAATTTTAATTAAAATGTATTTCAGCTTCTATATTTCTTAGTCATTTAAGAGACACAAAAAATAATAATAAATAGCATGGGCTGCGGTAGTAAGGAATAAATCTATTCACTGTTCTCTTTGGGATTATCTTCAGTTCGATTGGCACTTAGGTTGGCCACTTCCCTTTGGCCCTTCTGGGTTGCATTAGAACTTTTAATAGAGTCCAATGTTGAGTTAACATCTTTGCTGACCTTCTCCTGAGTTTCCTCTTGCACTGGGCCAGAGTCTCCGTTAGCTTCCATGGGGGTGCTGATATCCATCCCATAGACAGCCTTCCCCCCATTGAGATGGAGACTGTGCTCCTCTACTTGGATCTCCTGGCCTTCTTCTACCTCCTCCAGCTTGCGCAGGATAATGGGAAGCTTTGCATCTGCATCAGCATTCTCCAGCAAAGCGATATCGCTTTCCTCATAACGAGGCAATGGAGCGCCCTCTTCCAGCTGTTTCTCGAAATGCAGGCGCTTGGCCCGTCCACTGGCCGATGCCTTCTCCAGGATCTGCTTCTCAGCCAGGCGAAGCTGGATGGCCACGCGAGAATGGAGAGACAGATCAGGCTTCTCCAGCATAGAGCGGTCCTCCTGAAAGAAGGATGAATAGGGAAAGATCATGGCAAGGAGAAAAGAGGCAAAGAAAGAGGGGGGAGAAAGATGGCAACGGGATTGAAGAAGGAGTAAAAAAACATCACATCTCCTAGACCCTCAAGGGGATCCACAATTGCTAACCACAAACTGCAATGTACTGGCACATTTTAACATGCACCTGAATCCAGCAGAGAGCAGACTGACCTCTGAGGTGGTCTTGTAGGTCTTGAGGAGCAGAGCAGCTCGGGTCTCTAGGAAAGTCCACAATTTGATCTCATTCTCCCAGCTGACAGGGAACTCACTGTTGCCCAGGGTGAAGATCTTATTGATGGCACGTTCTCCAAGCAGGTAGTCCTTCAGTTCCTCTGAAATAAAAAGGAGGAGGACCACATCTAACCAAAGAAATAAACAAAAGCCAAAGTGCAAGAGGTAAAGTAGTAAAGACTACGTAAAGGTAATAGACATGCAAGCCTACAGAAAGACAGCCATAGGCCTCCTCCCATTAATTCATGGTTAGTGCCTCTTCATCAAATCCTTTTCAGTCCAAGACTGGCTTACGTCACATGGTAGTGGTAGGTCAGGCAGAAGGCTACACTTCGTTTTGGTCAAGATTACCACTTATATTAACTTAATTGTGGATCTGTGTAAAAGGCATTGACACCCCCTAGTTAACTATTGATTCTTCAGAAACCTTTAGCCTGCTGGCATTGATCTGAGCAGCTCAGCATGGCTTGGTTACATGGGAAGATGAAAGAGCTGAATGCCAGTGCCCTGGGTGTGTGTGCACGCTATTCCATCATGTCACATATGTTAAGAAATGCACACACACACACACACACACATGCACACGCACTGGGGCCATTTTAAAAATTAACATGCAGCGAAAAATGTGAATAATATATCAAGCGGGGTCCTGAAGATGAGTCCTCTGACAGAGGAGGATGTGGCCTTGTGTGGTTGGGGATTTATGACACCAGCGCCGTTCTGCATACATGCCGATGAATATTGCAAACCCCCAGCGGATTGCTTCTTCCACACATCTGGTGGCCTGCCTTGATCAATTAACCAGCTAAGTAATGGACAGGCCTTGCTCTTCCCTCTCTTTCTCCCTTTACCTCCACATCCTCTCCATCTCTTCCCTTCTGCTGATCTGGGGAGGAAGCAGTCGCTTGACGATGGTCTCCGAGGAGTGTGTTGGAAACCATGGCGTGCTTTATTTTAGAGTGTGTTACCACGTTTGTGGCTTAGGGGTTCCACAGGGAAAGTCCTAGTGCTGGGATATGAGCATGTGTGTATATTGGTATATTTGTGTCAGTGTCTTACCCTCCGTCATGCAGAAAACTCTTAGGAAGGCTAGTAGTTGGGCTGAAATGGGGGGCTCGTTGCAGTGCAGAGCAAAGATACTGGACCTAAAAACGAAGCACAACCTGTCAGTCAGTCAATAAAAAGAAAAAGAAAAATGAAAAAGAGGCACTTGAGCTACCTAATGTCCTGCCATTTCCCCTCATTACTCATCTACTCTATAGGAGGCAGCTGTGGTGTAAGTATGAAGTTCCTATCATGTATTGCTCTTGAGTTATTGTGTTCACAAGAATGCGTCTACACACAGACAGACACACAGACACCACCATGACGACATGGTGGCGGGACATAAAAACTATGTATGAGTACACACTACTCACATATGAAACGCGTCTTATGATACCACTCATATGGTGCAATAAGCCTGTAATAAATCGAATGTGTTCCTTGGATCAGAGACTTTCATAACATCTACTAGATCAATATCATGTACCCATTATGTAATAATACATTTTGAACTGATACGAGTGAAGCATTGCATATACACACAAAATTATACATTTAAGTATTTAGATAGCCATAAAGCTTCTAAACGTTTTGTTATGTAAAATTTGTGAAAGTTGCATCTTGGTGAAAATATCTTCATTACGGTTGGAACCGTTTGTCTCCGGCCTTCCCAGAGGTCACGGTAAACCCAGGTTCAGAATGAGGTTTTGGCAAGAAAAGGTGAGAGAAGGCTAAAATAGGCCAGGTAAGACGATACCTGACAGAAATGTAGCAGTTCAAGTCAAACAACCCTTTCTGGGGTGCTCTGCTATATGAGGCAATGTACAGTAGGAGAAGCCAAATCTGTGGAATGTTTGAGCTTTTACACCCAAATGGGATTAACTTCATAATTTCATTGAGGACTTCTTCATTTACACTATTTTGACTAAACTGCCCAAGATCATAGGGCATATTTCATTTTTCTACTCCAAACACAACAGCAGTGAATTCGTCATTTCATCCTGACTCCCCATTTTATGTATATCTTGGAACTGAGAAAGTCAACACTATGACAGAAAACATATGAGAAAAGTGTGATCCAGGACTCAGCACAATCCATTCCAGATCATAACATTACAGACCAAGGTAATTTTGGAGAGGACAATATTTTCCTGTATTTCAGCAAAGTGATCGATGTGGCGATCGGTAGCACAGGGTCGACATTATTACACCACACAAACGCATTACAGGAGCCGGCTCTCCACTGCTCCTATTAAATTATCCCTCTGTCCACGCTCCAGCAATAGAGCATCCAGCTGAGGAAAAGTTAACTCTTTATAGACAATGCTGCACCCAAACGCAACTCAAAGGGCATTTTAACGTTTTTTTTAGATTCATTTGTCTCAGTGCAGTGAGAGGACTAATTGCAGATCTGTAAGTGAATACTAAAATGTGTTCACAACTCTTCCACCTATCAAACTATGTGAAGTTAAAGAACTAAAGTTGAGGAAAAAGGACTAATTTTCAAGTTGTGAATGGAGGCTGAAGATGGCAGCAGCTCGACATCCCAGTCAGGCCTGACAGTGAGGCTGTTGCCGTTTCCTTTGAAAATGATATATCGCCATATCCGTCAGTTTAATAGAGCACCCCAGCAACAACGGGGATTGTTTCATTTAATTTCCACTGTTGAGATTTAGACTGTCATCAATAAGAGATTAAAAGGCATCTGATTAAAAATGCAGAGCAGAGAATGCTGCATAATATTAAGGGGCTAATGATAAAATGATTAAGCTTCTTGGTGATGAAAGCGTTGGGGCGGATGGTAAATTGATACTTGGTGGGGGGGGGGGGACGAAAAAAAGACCTGCTGCAACATTTATATTATGTTTCAATTATGCCAAATGGGGGCCTAATTTTTTGAAATATTTACTGTGGTAAGAATAAAAGTGCACAACGACTATATGAAGGGATTTTAAAGCTTAAAGTTATAGATGCTCCAAAAGCTCTCCTTGACCCATATTAATAAAGTATTTTAGAATAAAATGTTAATCCAAATCCAGTTCGCAGATTGTAAAGAGTGTAAAGGTTTAAAGCTCATGAGAGCCGACCCTGTGACTGTAGATAAGTAGCCAACTCAAAAGCTTTCTAACTGTACATCCTGGATAACACCCATTACAATCATTCAAAACGCAAGTCTCCATCTGGCGGGTAACATGTTTTTTAGATGGTGATCATGTCTAGCCAAAAAGGCAGAGGACAGAATTTTACAGGTAGTCACAAACCCAAATAATGAGATCCTTCATTCATTGTGGAGCAATGAGGAGAACAGCGTGTCCTCAGACTAAAAAACGAAAAAGAAAAATGACAAAAGAGGGGTTTGACGTACACTTGGATGCCGGCTCGTGCCAGCACCTCGGCCTTCATGGCGAAGAGGCGTTCGCTCTTGCTGACGCCCAGCTTGATCTTGACCCGGTCGTGGGCATTGTCCTGGAAGAAGAAGCCGTTGTGGATGACGAACTCGCCGTTGGATCGCGTGCCATAAAAGATGTAGATCTACAGGAGGAACACACCATCAGCATTATCGCAACCACCATCATCATCATCTTCCTCATCAGCAGGCACTAATTTGGCAGTTTTATTCAGAAAGATCAAAACACTTGGATCCCCATAACAAAATGCAGAGGCAGCAGATATTATGCCTACGTAAAATAATCTAAGCCGACACACAATTCTTTATAGATTCCGCAAGATTTGTCGTCATCGGCCTGCGCAGCAAATTGTATGACATCGGACAGCCATGCTTTTGTTGGTTTGTTTAGAAATGAAGGAAGAGAAATGTGACCAAAAGTGCTGCAAATGATGAAGAGGAATTAGTGAAAAAGGCCGGTGCAACTTCCATTATATAGACATGGTTTGGATTTAAATAGTCAGACCACGAGCAGACAACTAGCATCTGTAAAATATGTGGCACCACAGTCATTGCTAAGACTAGTAATACAACTAATGTTTTTAATCATCTCAAACCCAAACACACAGTGGAATAATTTCTTAAACATTTTCTAAAAGCTGTCCTAAGTATGCTATAACTGTCTCTATGTAAGGACACGGTTCCCTTTCAAACAGTTGAGAGGGTTTTAAAGAAATCATCAAAATACTGTACATAAGGTTTGCATACCCTTGACATTTTAAGAAAAAAAGAATATACCATGATATATACCGTTATTGTCCATGCTTCAAATTATATTGTGATATACATTTTAGGCCATACCACCCAGCTCTTGAACTGCACTTATTTCTCTTATGTTATGTCTAAACATTTGTTAATCACTCTACACTTAAACAAGACCGCGTGCAAAGCCACGGAACAGCCGGGCGCCTGTGCGGCGCATACCGCCACCCACTGGATCACTGTACCAGAGTAAGCCTATTGAAGCTCAATCACATGATTTGCAACAATGAATCGACGGACAGATGGACATGTTCGAGCAAATCATAGGTATAGAGAAAATAAATGCACTATGTAAGTTTCACCTGTTGGTGGCCCCATATGGCAGTGAGAGGTAACCGTCAGAATTTTGAGGACTTCAATACCAAGAACTCATGTAAGGTGATGCCTGTAAACTGCACACAGCACGCTCGTTTACCAACTCAGCCGGTCTGTGATCGCTTTATACCAAAGGATACCAAAGGGACGAGAGAGGCAAAAGATCTAACGTTTTCAACAAAAAGTGGAAATGTCTTCTTTTGAGGTAACTTATTACTTAAATTTTTTTTTTTTTAAGATGCTCAGAAAATATGCATTTCCCAGTTTTGATTCATCCCTTCCTCTACGCAGAAAGGATTTCCCACTAGCGACCATACCTGAAACCCAATTACGGTGAATCTACGGCATCTCAATTAGCAGGGATGGGACTCTTCTCTGCTGCAGCCCCACTCCCTGATTTAGGCTGATAAGAGGGGTGGATTTTTATATAAGAATCTTGCAAAATGCAATGTCAAAAATGAGTGCAAATGAAGCGCACAAGACTGAATCTCCCCAAGTGATGAAAACAAGTATGAAGAATCCACACACTGCTCACATACAGATCCAACACATTACTTCCTCAGTTTACAGATAGAGAGACCAGATGGAGAGATGGAGGGAAGGGAAGATGAGGGGAAGACAGAATGAGAGAGAGAGGAAGAGGAGGATGGAAAGACAGCGAGAGGAGAGATAAGACCAGAGGAGAGGAAATGCCTCATTGGCCCAACTAGGTCTCTGTCCCTCTGTATCTTATCAAATAATTCCTGTTGTAAAGAGAGGAAGGGTAGGAGGGAAAACTTGGCTGACTCTCTCTCTCCTCCATTATTCTACCGCTCCGTCTCTCTCTCTCTTCCATTCAGCTACCAATATCAACAGGACATGTGTGCATGCAGACTGACTGGGAAACACGAACATTGAAACAGAGAGAGAGTCAGTAAATAAGTAAATGCTAGTAATAGAGTAAATGTCTCTTCACCTGTTCGTTCTCCTTGTAGTCCTGCAGCGCCACACATTCACAGCGGTCGTCCTCCAGGTTGTAGCCGGTGGTGATCTGAGGATCAACAAAAAGCTTTACAAATACATACACTTAACAACTCTAAATTAAGAAACTACACACAGTGGTCACTTTTTGGTGAGCTGAGCTGAGTTTGTGTAAATGGGAGGTGGACCTAATAATGTGGCTACTGAATGTCTTCCTCATACTGATACCCATTTTGCACAATCCATGTCTCAAAGTTAAAAATTCCTTCTTTAAGCCATCTCCTCCCCTTCATCTCTATCATATGAATGAAGTGGATTAATGGGTAAAGTCAACAAGCAAACGTAGCTTTCACCTGGATTCACCTGCTCAGTCTATGCAGACATTTTGAACACTCAGCATAAATTCAGGCGTCAACTTCTTTTTCCATAATGAATATTCACAAACTCATGAAATGGACTAGAACAGGTGAAAGCAACCAAAACATGGTAAGAGAAACGCCAAATGGATACTTTATGTAGTCGAAGACCATAATGATTGGTGTAATTTTCCATCAGACCATCTCAAATACATGCATTTGGAGAAATTGAATGGAACCAGGAACCATTTCTCAATAAAGTGCAGAGCATATCCTACGGTTACAAGACAATATAAGTCTGTAGAGGCCATTTTTCATTAGGGAATCCCTAGGAAAATATTTCAATAGATATCCTAATGACTAACCCTTTCAATGTCACAGGCTTTTCACAAATTCTATCTCATTTGCGTGGGTAAATGTATTTTATATGTGTATCCACGAAGGTCTGTAATATTGCTATGTTTCAATCAGTCACTGAACACAATCAAAGCAATACATAAAAAAAAGAGACCTGTGCAATACAGTGGATTTTCACTAATGTATTATTGGCATTATGTAGTTATTTTCCCAATTCTGTGTGTGTGTGTGTGTGTGTGTGTGTGTGTGTGTGTGTGTGTGTGTTTTAACCAACCAGTCTGTTGGTGTAGTTGTCATGTCCCACTGGGGGATTGTGTGCGTTTTTGGGTTGGGCGAATAAAAATGTTTCATATTGTGACACTGTAACCATATTTTACTGGGATATTTAATTTGATCACAGTATTGTGAAAATAATGTCCAGAGGGTGCGAGTCGCCCATAATGTCCTGCCAGTAGGGGGCAGCACCATTAGCACCTTGCCTGACTGCCCCATATCTTACATTGTGAAATATGGGCAAATTATCAATAACTGGACAACAAACTTGGAGAAAACCAAATCGTTGACATCACCCAGAAATACGTTTCGCGGAATTTGGATGATGTGGTATTTTAACAGAAAACAGAATTGAATGATATCACTGTATTAATACCTTGAACATTTACAAATCGGGATACCACCCAACCCTAGTGTGTGTGAGAACCTACCAGTCCGTTGGTGTGGTTACACATGTCCCAGAGGGGGATGAGGGCCAGGGTGACCCGGCTGCCGTCCTCGGTGGGGATCTGGTTCTGACGGGTCATCACCGAGGAAACCGCCCACCTGACAAATACAATCAACCAATCACTGCTTGCTCGACAAAATGTCCTTATATAGTCAAGTTTATTTATATGGTCAAGTGTATTTATAAAGCCCTTAATCACAGTTACAGTTCTCAAAGGGCTTCACAACACCCACATCATGAAAACAATAAATGAAAACGACAACCCCAAACCTTAGATCCTTACTGAGAACAAGGAATACAGATACAGAAACATATTAAACATCAGTAAGCTGAAATACAGAGGTGAATCAGTGCGTGAGACCCTGATTCTAGTTTTGACTATGAGCCAGCAACTAAGTTTTGTCAAATCTGAACCAGATTTTCTGTACATTGTGTTAGTCTCGGTCTCAATAGAGTTGAACCCTCAATTACCCAAAATAGACAATTGAAATTTACTTTGACATCCGGATATTATGGTTTTAAGAATGGATAAGGCACAATAATTACTTAAATTATTTATTAACTTCAGTTAAATAAAATAAAAGTCCTGACTTAAATACACTGGTTTGGGTTCAACTGGTGGAGATTGTTTTGGTCCTCTAGGTACAGTATGTATTGGAGAGCAGCGCTCCCAGCGAACTGGAGGTATGTGAAGCTCTACAGTGAAGTAAGTGATTACATTTTAAACACAAGCAATCATCATGATGGCAAAAACTAGGAAAATAAAGCCCAGGTTGAAAATGATCCTTTAAAAGGTTTTAGAAATCACTGTGCTAGGATTCAGAATGCAATTTTGACATAGCAAATCCTAAAAGCCAGACTTAGGAAAACAAAAATATGCTCCTGCTACAATGCATAACAATTTGTCATGTCTTGATGCCTACTTGTCTGCATGTGTTATACAGTATTTGTGTATATACTGTACAACCTTTTCAGTTGATGCGTGGATAGTAGCTTTTACTTTGTACTATATTGTAATGTATTGTATATTATTGTCATGTAATCGACGTGTAACTTTGCTGCCTTCTTGGCCAGGTCTCCCTTGTAAAAGAGATTTGATCTCAATGGGTTTTATCCTGGTTAAATAAAGGCAAAAAAAAAATATATATAATCAATATCCGAGCAGAGTTGGTATTTCCAATTGAAAGCACAGACCTACTAAATTAGATGTATGTTGTTTTGCGGTGTTGCCTTCCTTTAATCTAAAAGTGGACATGCATTTGGGTCAAATTCAATGTGGCCAACTAGAAGTGCAGTAATGTAATACAACATAAGAAAATAAAACCAACACTACTGCCGGTCCCATTCACATCTTTTGGTGAAACGACAATTCATGGAATTTGCCTTAAGCTGGGGACACATTAAAAGATTTCCCCCATCATAAGCGACTGAAATTTGCAGATTTTCAGTCTCACACATAACGACGGCTGTCTTTGAGGAGCACAGATCTAAAGATCATAGACAAGACTGAGAATAAGCGGACGTAGTTCTCTGTCGAGAAAAATATTTTTCGTGATACTCCTGCACTCACGAGAATGTATCTTTCCGCGATATTTTGATACCAATACAAACATGCAGCACATACGGCTTGCAGCAATTGTGGTTTGTGCTGCGATTTGCAGAGAAAACAGAGGGAGAAGACATTCACATTTCTCTTTCTTTCCCAGCTCAGCCATCACGCACGTTGGATCTTGTGTTTACACTTCCGTATTTTTCCCCTCTTCCTTCGTCTGTCGCAAACTCAATTTTCAGTGGCTATTGAAAATTGCAGTTAAGATTTGAGTCTTTGACCCGATAAAATCAAACATGTTTGATTTAATCGTAACGTTGCCAATTGGGATCATACGAGAGAGATTTGTGTCTTTCACTACCACACACAACGGGTGCAACTACACAGCACAACTACCCTGGACTACCTTGAACTACCCTGGACTACCCTGAACTACCCTGGACTACCTCAACTAAATATCAATGAATGTAAAGAATCTGTCAATACCACTAATTTCATAGTTGCATCAAAATGAAACTGAACAACAACAAAAAACCATTATTACATGCAGACAAATTTTTATTCCGAAGATTTCAGACTTTTTAAGGACCTGCAGACACCCCAATACTGTATATATTCTTGATACAGTGTGAAGTGTCATATTGTAACCCATAGTATCAATATTGAATTGTATCATGAGGTCCTGGACAACAGCAGCCCCAATTGGTTTTGTTATAAAGGAGGGAAGTGGCTCCTGGTTCGTCGGCCATGACAATGGTGTTACCGATGGGAGGGAAGCCTTGCATCAGATGAGAGGATGGAGAGGGGCGGGAGGATGAGGAAGATGGAGGGAGGAGGAAAGAGGGAGGGAAGAGGATGGATGAGAATAGAGAGAGAAGGGAGGATGGATAGAGGAGGAGAGAAAAGGAAGCCTAGCCATAAATTATTCCCTCAAACATAATTTGGCTCTTAATAAAAGAACGATGAGAACAAACTTTCACGACCATCCCAGTTTCCTGGCATTTGCTCCAGATTCCAGGAACAACACACACACAAGTAGAAGAAGATGTGAACAATTTGAAAACAGGCCAACATGTAGGTTCCAGCACCCCCATTTCCACTGACCTGTAGTCGTCGAACGTGAAGCTGTCCTTCAGGGGCAGTTTGCTGGCAGTGGGATGAGTCTGGGGATGTAGAGAGAGAGAGAGAGAGAGAGAGAGAGAGAATCAGTGTGAGGAATTT
>OMLI01028561.1:0-13901 GCA_900302605.1 Rondeletia loricata | reverse complement strand
TTTTTTTTAGGCTCACACAAAATTGTTCTTGCTCCCCCCCCCCTGCTATAAAGGATACTTCAGACTGAGGCACGGTTCACAAGTGCAATGCAATTTGGCTTATCCCAACCTTTGTTCGAGTCCCTACAAATGACCAAACATAGCACAGACTTGATCTACTGCTGCTTGAACTCGGGAGTTTGGGAGCAGCTAAAAACCCTATTCAGATTCAGAGTCATGGTGGTATTTTCAGTGTGTGCATTCGACAGGGACAAAAGGCCTACCGATATCCCATAACCCTGAAGCTCAAAAAGCCACACAATAAGAAAAGAAATACTCACCGCTCCTCTGTGGCTCGGTTGGTTAATGCGAGTCCTGCAGGTTAACTCGCAAGGCGCATCATTTGCATGACAGCAACCACTTCTCGGTGCAAATATGAACGAGTGAAATCTATAGTAGGTCTTCGTTTCAGGTGAAGGTGTATAATTAAGGATCACTTGTGGAATATATGAGCTTTGATTATTTTCCCTCACGCACATCTGTTATTATATCTACTATTTCCTTGACATGCCTATCAGCAGTCCATATTAATCACATAGCCCCATAACATATATAATATATATATAATTTAGAAACCCAGACGGATATGTTAATCTCAGTGAAACGAATTTTAGACTCAATAATATCGTTTTATAATGAATAGGCTGAATGTCAGAGGATATTTTTGTTGTTTGTTGTTATTATCCAAGGTGCTTCAGATGGGTCGACTGGGCCACAAAACATTTTCAGCTGAACATAAATATGAAATGACAGCTGTTTAAAGACACTTCGGAGAGAGAGAAAATAATGGAAGCAACTGCATTTTTTATTTTATTTTTTGAGTTGTTGCGGAATTAAAAGGAAACCTCCACTTTTCCCCCTTAAATAAAATTATTTAGAAAAGCCTTTAGCTTGCCATGGTATAAACTAATACTGTAGTAAATATTACACATTTACCATACCTTAATAATTACTACAGTAAGCTATAGTATTTTGTTTTCTCCTGCGGATTCGTGGTTTTGTAGACATCATCCTGGAGAGATTCCTTAAAACACCTTACAGCAGGGAGGACGCTGTAACTGATTTCTGGGTCAAAACAGCTCGGAGTTCCCGCATTGCGATCCTATTCGTAATCCGTCAGACTGGTGATGGGGTGCATTGTGGGTTTATGGGGGGAAATTAGCATAAATTATGAGCAAATCTTTGTGTGCGTGTGTGTGGTCCCTGGCATTGTAAACCCTCCAAGCGGAAAGGTGGCCCTGGCCAGAAGCTTGAATAGCCATAGCTCAAAATAGGCTTCCCATTTGGGTTTCACATTCATATAATTGACTTATGGATATTTTATACAGTTTTCACCACACCATCCTCAAGGGTTTATTTGCATTTCTGAAGTACTTTTCAATCTTCTTTACATAAACACAATGGACTTGATTTCCTCATGAAGTTTCAGTTTGAACAGCATTGTTTGCATTGTGCTGATGTTTTCATATTGTCTCAAATTAGCTGAGAAAAGCTAATAGTCGGCTCATCAACAGACTTGCTCAGGGCAAATCATTTTGCATGGCGTGTGCATTTCGTAAACAATATTATTATATATTCGAAATAAATGAAAATACCTTTTTTTCAATAAAATAATTAGACCTACTAGCTGGTGCCAGTTCATTTAAATCCACATCATATTAAAAAGATTTACCGATGAGCTGAATGAGCATGCAGGTGCTGCCTCACAATTTACGCACGGCGCATAAACCTTTACGAAAACTATACATTACACAAAACACTGCACAAATATAAATATGTTTAATAAATCCATGTTTTAGGTCATACAATACAGATTGACATCAACAACAGCACAGATCACTAAAAGCCAATTGTATGATATCAATAAGCTGCAATATGCCAGATTTCTATGTCAAACATTACATTTCATATTCCTTTTATATTTGTGAATTGTAACTGTTACGTCCGCTGAAGAAGTATGTTAGCGCATACCTTCACACACTGAGTGCCATCGCAGTTCAATTCCGGTTGCCGAGCCTTTTCACCCCTTTTTCTGTCTTCAAATGGAAATGATTTCTATTGGCCCAAGGTGTCCATGTAAATAGGTGTAAATGAAACCAGATTATGCCTTCCTCCCAGCCCCCTCCTCCCATGGCAATTGTCATGTGATAGCAAAGAGGTGGCACATTAATGGAGCGCCTCTACAGGGGTCTTTTCTGCTCATGTCACTACATAAAACTATCAGATGGTTAGAGGAAGGACATGGAGGCATCCACTTAGCTCGTCTCATCAAGGACGCCAGATGAAGTCTATTCAACTCTACTAGCGGGACAAGCTGACTTACTTTGCAAGAAAGACTCACAGCAGCCGTCTCTCCATAAATGCGCACCGGCTGACCGGCTGCAAACTCCAGAGGCGCTCAACCTGTACCGGCTCCACGCAGGTGATACTTCAACGCAGCTCCAGCTTTGCGTGCATTACTACCTGCAGCGGCTGTTTTCATGAAGAGTGGCAAGCTTTCGCCAAGGAATTAACGGAGACTACATTTTACTTTTGTGAAAAAGATCGAGGATGCCTCGTCCAGGGAGAAACACTTACAGCGACCAGAAACCACCTTATTCCTACATCTCCCTCACTGCCATGGCAATCCAGAGCTGCCCAGAGAAGATGCTTCCTCTCAGTGAAATATACAAGTTCATCATGGATAGATTCCCTTATTACAGAGAAAACACCCAACGATGGCAAAACTCTCTGCGACACAATCTGTCCTTCAACGACTGTTTTATCAAAATACCCCGGCGCCCGGATCAACCAGGTAAGGGCAGTTTCTGGGCACTGCACCCTAGTTGCGGGGACATGTTTGAGAATGGAAGTTTCCTGAGACGCCGCAAACGGTTCAAAGTGTTGATGGCATCGGATCATTTGGCCCCGAGTAAGCAATCAGATGCTGCCCATTACCTTCAACAGCAAGCCAAACTCAGACTCAGCGCATTGGCAGCCACCGGCACGCACCTCCCGCAAATGTCCAGTTACAATCTCGGAGTGTCGCAGTCATCAACTTTTAAGCATCCGTTTGCCATTGAGAACATCATTGCCAGAGAGTACAAGGTTCCGGGAAGTCTGGCATTTTCCACCATGCAGTCCATGTCCGCTGGGTATCCCCTCCACAACCAGTTGACTTCAGCCTGGCCCCATATGTACAACAGCAGCGTGATTGACACGGCGGCCCCAATTTCCATGGCAAGCAGCGACTACAGTGCGTACGGTGTGCCCATCAAGTCCCTCTGTCACGGGGGACAGTCCTTACCGGCTATTCCTGTGCCAATAAAGCCCACCCCGACCTCCATGCCCGCTTTCTCGGCGCTACCTCCACATATCCCTGCGTTTCTATCAAACTCCCCGCAGTCTCTGAGCCCGACGTCCCCACAGACAGCAACGAGCCAAAGCAGCCCCGCAACCCCGAGCGAGACTCTGACGAACCCATCGACACTGCAGTCGGTGGCTGTCCATTGACCAACAATACAATGAACTTTTCCAATAATGAACTGTCGGTTCCCAGGCCCCTTTACCAAACCCAAAGTTTATATTCTTGTCGGGGGAAATACTATCAAGGCGAGAAGTTGCGTTGCATATTGATTTATTTGTGTATGTATAGAATGTGTCGCTTTAAATCGTGTCATAGAAGTCCAACACAGAATCGCACAGCGAAGTAGCCTATTGTCTTCAAAATATAAATTATTTGATAGTTCTATTTTTCAGTTTATTGTAAAATGTGGGTGTTGAAAGTGGGGCCACGAAGAGGAGTGAAGAAAGTTTGTTTTGGCACCATCAACTATGATTTCTGCAATTCCCATGACAGATTTTCAGTTTTATCAAATAGCAAAACTCACTTTTGCACCGTTTCTGTGTGACCACTGTAATGTCAATGAAATTGCGAGGCAATGATTCTGTGTTTTTGTTTGCTTTTAATACTGGAATGATGGTTAAGGGTATACCAAATAGGCATAGGGGTTAGATTTGTTCTTACCATCCCTGTAAAAAAGAAAGCAAACAGAATTATGAAATCTTTTCAAAACTGAAAAGTAGTATTGTCAAATGTCCTCAAATGCAAGATGTGAATATTGCAAATAACTGATACTGAAATGTTGTAAAATGCACTTTTTAGTTTTATGTTTTAGATATCTATTTTCCAGAAAATGTTCTGTGAAGCATTTAATTTAAAAAGCTGTGGTGACCATGTGTATCAGATGCTGTACATTTGTACTTTTCTTTTTAGGTAAAGCATGCATTCTAAATTTGTGTTGTTATAGTTGTTGTTGTTTTGTTTTTGTTTGTTTTGCAAGCATGCGTGCTTTTGAAAAGTGTGCAAATAGTATGCAATGAATTGGGGGGAAAAGCTGGTCATCAAAATATTTTCTCATTAAAAGTGAAGTAAACAATCACAATGTTTCTGGAGATTTACTAATCTAACTAATATGAGGACACATTATTATTATTATTATTATTATTATTATTATTACTACTACTACTATACTATTACTGAATGTGTTAAAATAAAAATAAAAATACTTGATGGTAATATTTGATAGCATTCTTCAGTTTTTAATTGGAAACTATTATTTTCATGTAATCTTTCCCACACCGTAAGTTCAGACCTGTATGAATTCAGAACGTGAGAGTCAAAACGCTTTGCAGACATAGAGAAGCACTGGGAGAGAAATGAGTCGTGCAGTCGATTAGGATGCATGGAGTTGCCATGCCATGGTCACAGCGCAGACAACTGGGCTCATTCATCAAGCTGTAGGCTATACACAATTAAGCCCAACAATAAACATTTAGACAAGCAACGCATAGAGCAAGCTATTGTAGGCTTATGTCTAAATTAATCATAATGATATTAGGGTTACATATTTTTCAACTTCAACACAAATGTCATAGGGTAATTAAATGTAATTGCTATGTTGAAAATGGTACCATCCCGCACTGAGGGTGACACTATAGACTGCTCTAAGTCTTCTTTTTCTATTTTATTTTATGGTCTTAATCAGGGTAGTTTTATTCATCATTCGTTAGATGGAGCAACATTTGCAATAAAATACTACTCAATACGAAATACATTTTTAACACTCACTTATTTGATTTGTTTTCAGAAAGGCTTGAATGAAAATAAAGCGCTTTATCAGCTTCCCCCATAGAAAGCAACAGCCTATCTCGGGGTATTAAACAAATACATTAGAATTCCGTCACTTTATGCAATCGAGTAGATCAAATAAAGGGTCTACGGCCACTTCATTCTCCCTCATTCACTTGAATTGAAAGTGCAAAGAATTGCAAACTTAGGCTGGGCCACCAATGTAGATTTAGCCTTTTTTTCAGCAAGACAAAAAGACTGATTTTTCACAAACACATTGCTGACTGGGGAACTAGGAAACGAGCTCCCAGACCCTTTTGGAATTTAAATCCACCCCTCCCCCATGGACTGTTTGTACAACAGTGTTAGTTTTTTCTCCCACTTTGTGCATTTGTATGTATAACATTGATGCTGACTCTGGATGATTAAATGTATTGAAGTTGCAACGCTAGTTTCCAAGCTTTCATTTTAAATCTGATATTATGCTGCAAGTCAAGACAACTAACCACATTAATAGACAATTAAGCTTTTTCATTGAGCGCATTTATATGGTAATTAACCCGCTTAAATAGAACTAATATAACATACCTATTTCTCTGTAAAAAAAAAAAAAAGAGCCAATAGAGCATGCTATAAAGACCCTAAGAACATGTTGAATTCACAATATACCATGTAGTGATATATATACACTTGTGCAAAAAAAATTGTCAAATTTTTTGAGTGAATTTCACTGCACACTTAATTAGTTTGTTTAATGTATTGTCTAGGTATTGTATTGTTAACAGTAAAGGATCCCCTAAGTACACATGGATTTAGGTTATATAGAGCTTTTTTTTTTAAAGGGCTTTTGTGAACAATAATTATTCTGTACACAGATGCATTCCACTTGAAAAGCAACATCCAGTCATCAATATTTTAAGACACAGTGGTACTGATGTTAGGATAAAATGACTAAAATGTGGTTTCTATCTAGTATCAGTACTCGGTATAGAAAAATCCAAGACTGAGGGTGTGGTGTGGTTGGCATTCAATACCCATCCAAACAAATAAACACAAAGCGAAGAAATGAGCAAACCAATTGCACATCAGTGAGTAGATGGGATGGAGTAAAACCACTGGTATTAAAAATAATGTTACAGGTGAAAAGGAGGAGGCAGGAAAAGAAGCCCGTTGTTGAGGTAGGAGACAGAGAAATCCTCTAAAACAGATATCAAACCACTCCCATTGAAACTCAATTGTCTAGAAAACATTATTTTCTCCAAATAACACCCTTCAATATGAACAGTTTATGCCAATTCCTGCAATATTACAGCAATCCCAGGATATCTGGAAAACACAACTTTTAGACACTCTTACCTTTAATAATACATTTTGGCCTATCAATAAAAACTGGTCTTGTTATTTCAGCCCATTTTGTTGTGAGAATGCAGATGATCATTTACCAGACATAGTTTGAACTGGTTACTGTTATTCTCTCAATTCATTAGCACTAACATGAACTCAGTTGTATGATCCAAGTCTGCGTTGTCCTTGTTCTCTCAACTATGTTCTACTTAGACACAGAAGAAGGTCATCTTAGGCAGGGGATGAAATATAGACCACATGCAAAACCCCAATGTTGTAGTTTAATTAAAATAATTCATTAAAGTGGAGGCCCAAGGTAATTAGCATGTATAATTTATGATTTGCTTAATGCATGCAGGCAGTGGCCTCCGCAATAAACTCAACTTAACCTCGAGCAGGGAGCTGAAATGGACAGGGTGCTGTTATTTACTATGTGTTTATTGTTTGGATATTTGTCAAGGGGAAGCAAGTGTTTCATAAAACCCTGGACGTTATCGGGCTTTCACTTTGACTTATTTGTTTATGAGTTTATCTTGTGGATTTATGCCCACTCATAACAAATGTTGTCAGATTTGTTGATTAAGGAAAGATATTGGGAATTGCCCTCACTATTCAGTTTTTTACTCATGTTCACTATTAGCTTGCTGGTCAGTAGTGTTGAAAATGGTTTGCTTGGATACTAGTTTCTCTGCTGACAGAATGAGGCCATGGACAAACATGTACCACGAGGTAGCTTATCTTCTCTCATACAACAGGCTGTCAGCACTGACTTTTAGAAGCAGCAAAATAATCGATGATAGACCAAACTTGCATTAATTATACTCTGCAAATGTGTCAATGCTTGACAAGCCTTTGACATTTTGAAACATGACCAGTGGCTATATTTTCTAGCAAATACCTGTAGTTTTGATAAAACAACAAAGTAAAACAAATATTTTCAGATGGTGTTGTGGACCACGGTAAACAGATTTAGTTTAGTGGTAAATAGAGCAACGTGGCTGACTACTGATGGTTGAGAAAAGAGCTGCTGAATGTGCAAGTCCTTATTTTGAGCCACTAATGACGCAGAATTACCCAATGAAACCAGAGTTTAAAACTTGCTAGTTTGTAACCAACTGGTGTGCAATTTAGGTTTCCAAATATTCATCCCAAGTCTTCACTTTAATATCAGACTAGACACATTATACACAATCTGCTCTTGGTGAATCTTATTTTATCATGCTTACTCATAAGATTTAGTCAAAGTTCATCTTTGACATTTCTGTTTTATTGGACAGTAAGAAAGATGATAATGCAAGAGACAGAAGACAGTGTGGGGATGACATGCTACATAACCACAGACCAATAGTATGCACCTTGGTCCACTGAGGGCCCAGAACACCCAGGAGTGAACAACTTACCATCATTTTATACTTGAATGGACCAGCTTTCCTCAGCTACAAAAGTGACAGTTAAACCTTTGGATAAAGCAACTCCTGTCCTCACAGTGCACAGTCAGTATCAGACTGTGGTAAAGTCATCAGTCATTATATGTGGATCCCAGACTGAACGCATCACATGGCTGTGGCAAAGGGCAAAGGGCAGGTATAGTGGGCAGCTGGAGAGGCAGGGGAATGCAGAAGCATACAAGGCTGGCTCGGCCAAACACCCATGTGTGCATGAAATTAGAGTGTCAACATCTGATTCATGCTGCTGGTTGGTGACTGTGAAACAAATTATGTCAGCGGGTGGCAGCAGCAAAATTCCAACGAGAAGCAGCAGATAGTGGCTACGTGGATGTGATGGCAGGCTATAGATTCTCTATAATAGATTTTGATGAAACTGTTGCCAACAGTCTAAAGTTCCCCAGCACATAACTCCACCTCCTCAAAAATGTGTTTGTTTTTTTAAAGAATTCTGCTATCAGTGCATTCTTGAGCTCCTAATACAGAAGCCTCTAATGGAGGGTGCTGAAGATCAAATGGCCCTGATAAATGGGGTGATAATTGTTAATCAAGATAAGGATGCTTATTGTCACCAAAGGGTGTTTTGTTATGTAAGGTGCTAAGGAGATGTTTCCTACTCTGACTTTGTCTGCAGCAAAAGCCACAGTCTTTACAGCGGAACATTTTACAGTGAAAATTACTAATATATTTTTCCAGGTACAATAAAAAATGTTTTTATTATGCAAGACATTTTACACAGAAGGGTCCCTTCTTCTTGACTCCTGATCTTGTGCAGTGTTGGGGGGGTTGAGACAGGGTCGAGACAGACAACTTAAGTGACATTGATTTTGGACATTTAATGTGTACAAGTGGGCTATACTGAGGATGTACAATAGTATCCCCATGTGTTAATTGTTGATAAATATAATTTTATTTCATTACATCTAATCTGGCATGACTATGAAGGGTGTGTTCTGAGTCTCTGCTCTGTCCCAGCTTGTCTAGACACAACCAGTAGGCTTCCTCATTCAAAATACAATGATAATTGCACTGGCAGTCTATTGGATAATTATATTTGTTTTTCAATACTGTGTTCAAAGAAGTACGACAGTCAGAGTTTGACCAAATGCTTGTTCATACAGAACCTCAGTGCGGGAAGCCAAATCAAACGCTCATACAAACAAGTCGCTTTAATGAAGGTACTTAACAGATTTGACACCACAATGTTTTTTGTTCTCAAGTGCTTTAGCTGTTAGGTGTTAGAACTATAACAGATTCTGTGGGTTTTAGCAGCCTGCTATTTCCCCTTTTAAATGTGTGACGAAAAGCTAATTTATCACCTTTCCTTGGGATTGTATCGCCCTCTCTACAGCCATAAACTAACACTTGCACAGGACTTCAAAGGTGCACTAGGTAGCAGAGGTGAGATAGGGCCTATGTCCACTGGGGGCCAGTTCCTTCCAGAGATGAGATGGAGCTGATTAGCAGGAGTGTGCAGCGGGCCCGTGGGGCAGCAGCTGGAGGAGCGCTCCCCAAGGGACCAGGGAGAGGTGTGAGTTTTGACAGCTTCTGTCTCTCCCCTCTGGATACTGCAGGGTCAGGGCACCCTCAGTGAGCCCGGGCTCCATGCTGGATAGGAAGTCAGCAGTAATTGCCATTCAGCCAGTGGGATAGAAACGGAGGCCACAATCACCAGCGAAGGACACACAGCCCGTTTCCTCTTTGTCTTGATGTGTTTGAGGAAGGATGCTACCTCCTTTCCAATAGAACAAAGCTGCAATAAAGTTCTCACAATCAAATACAGTCTTGCAGAAGCTGTTGAGGAAGGCGTATCATTCAGGTCTAGCCAATTTACGCTGCGCACTTGGAACCTTTTCCTATCCTGGGACTCTGTGAGGCCCAGATGGCTGCTTGATATTGCATAACAAGGCCGCATTGTTTTGTTAATGTAACTTCATCTGTCTTTGATCCAATCTCATGTTGTCATGGCCGTGTGTGAAAATCCCCATTAAGTGCATGATCCAGCACTGTGCTCATTGTGATTGTGATAATCTCCTGCATTGAAATTCCACTTTGTTTCTTTGTTTCTTTGTTAGCGAACACAATGTGAGGTTAATTAGCAGCCACTGGTAACCTCTGCGTTCCTGGATGCTTCATCACAGCTGAAGTGTACTCGTCACTGGGAAGCAGGGCCGCTGGCACTCACAAGACCTGTTCCAAACACCAGGTCTCAGCCAGTCGAAAGCAAACACAATTCAAACACGGCACCGATTTAATCCCTGTCAGACTACACAGGCCCCAAAACTATCAATTGTAATTGTTTCTACATAGTATTAATTGCCCTCATGATTGTTTCCCTGCTTGGATTGAGAACATACAGAGGAAATCACTATTAAACCAGCGTATCCATCATCACGATAAAGTAGGATAAGGTTGCAGTGATCAACTTTATCAGGCGTCAAAAGGTTTCAGTGTGGCCGTTATCCAAGCCAAGGTGTCACAGTATGATTTTGTTCTCTATTCCCTCCTTTGGTGTAGAAGCTCTCCGCACAGTGCATTTATCTGCAATATTGCCCTTCCGCCACTTCAGAACTCCCAATTCCCTGGTGGTCTAATTTATGTTAAGTCACAAACCTCCCCTATGGCTGTTTTGAAATGTTCAGAATGGAGACTGTGTGCTCCAGGTTTATGCCAGCGCCACAATCCCCTGTGTAATTGTTCTCTATGGGAAAGCACATCTCAGTGAAACCATCTGCAAGTCCATGGGGCAGTTTCCTAAGAATGAGTGGACTTCTTAGGGGGTTCCACTGCAATCCAGTTTCTCTTGTGAAGCAAGTAATTAATTCAAATCTCAGGAAGTCAATAGCTGCCTGGATCAGAGGCACGCAGCACACAGCTGCTGATACCTTAGGTCTTCTCAGGAAGTCACCAAACAAAAAGGTTACAATGGGCGCGCGCAACCATACAGGGTTCAGATAACACACATTTAAACTTGTGATTTTGTGTACTTTTATCATAAATTGCGCACTTGGTTAATCAAAAATTTGTATACTTGCAATAGATTATGAGAACTAGTGATACGCTTGGGAAATGGCATTCTTTGTGAATGATGTAATATGCATTTATTAAACAAGCACTCAAGGTTCTATGGTTCCTCTAGCTGTAATTATTTTACCTCCCACTGATTAAGTTTTCTTGAAATGAAAGAACAAAAAAGTAACATGCAGAACCTGCCACTTAATATCTTGCCGTTATGGAAAATACTGATTTTCCTTCAACATTAATCTCAGGGTGGGGTAATGTTTATACTTTCCCAAATAGTTGATGTTGATGAGATCTTCATATATAAGGGCAAAAATCATCCGCAACATAGCCCAGCTTGTGTGGCAAACAGTTGTTGTGATGATGCATTGAAAAAGTGGTGTTCTTCTCATTTTCTACTCGTGACATTTTTTAGGTCATTAAATTCATTAGCAAATGCACAGAATGATGAAATATGATGAAAGAGACGGTGCAGCACTTTAAGAACCACAAATGAACACTTGCTTGCTGCATCCGTCTTTTCTGTGAACTGTTAAGTAGAGCAGAGAAGAATCATCCACTCCAAATTATTTATTCTTGAAGTTGACTGACTATGCTTTACTTCACCAGCTCTCTGATTACGGGATCATTTCCAGAGAAACACTTGAAGGCGCTGGACTGTGAGAGCAGTTTGGCCACCATTTCAGGCATGAGATCAAATTGGAGATCTCGCCGTCTCTCCCACTTGACAGACAGACAGGTGTATGATCTGTGTGGTATAGGGAGAGGAGCTGGCGGACAGAGCTCAGCAGGAGAGGAGAGCTGGGTGTGTGGGGGGAGAAAAGCTCTGATTCACTGGCAGTAAAGTTCCCTCTCCCCTTCCTTTAGACTGGGCTGGGTTGGGCTAAATGCCTCGCCGGGCTGCTCCCTACAGCTCATTGTTATCCAGCCCATGGAGGAAGCCACTGCTGTGCTTCCAGCCTGTCTTTGACAACAAGTGTAAATAAGGATCTAAATAACAAACAGAGGAATGCAAGCCTGTGTGTCGCAGTGAGCTTCACAGGGCTCCGCTCAGCCCTACACTGGCCACCTTAATGACTCTGTCAAAGGGAGCGTGCAACGGTCGGCTAATTTCTTTTCTTTGGCATCATTAGATGGCACTGTAGTGGACAAATGTGTGTGTGTGTGTGTGTGTGTGTGTGTGTGTGTGTGTGTGTGTGTGTGTGTAGGAGGGTTGCTACTGGCTCTGGCCTTGTTGTGCAGGCCAAAGTCCAAAGAATGGGTCAGAAAAGTAAACATATCTGTTAGAAGTGAGGTAGGATCTGAAAATGTGTTATTATTACATTATACATTGTGTTAATATTTTGATAAAACCCTGATTTTGCAATGTGTATTCTTTAAATATTTTCCCTCCAAAACTGCAGCATGTTAATTCTTTTTATTTATACCAGTTAGCTGACATCTTGTGAACGTGGCCTGATCTTGATCACAGCAGAATGATTGACATCGTCTCTAGGCCCTGCAGCAGTGAATGAATTACAAGCCTTATTTCCAATGCACATATTAAGCATCTCAAGTAAGTATGTGTGAAGCAAATGTATGTACAGTGTAAGGGTCATGCTAGATTAACAGCGTTGTCATACATTTCATACTTAAATATAGGACTGGGAAAAGAGTGGTATGACAAGTGCATGCAAAGTCCAAAAGCTGTTCCCGCTGTTCTCAACGGAAGAGCAGCAAATATTAACTATTTTTGAAGCTTCATAAATAGTCGTTATTGATGTTTCTCATAAACGTTTTTGTCTGCCTATGATTTTCTGACTGACTAAATCCCCATGGTGTCGCCCAAGTGTACTTCCACTTGACCTTTGACAATTGGTAGCCCTGCTTCTTACTGCATGAGTGTGTGTTGTGCAGCTTGATTGAGGACCCTTGAGCATATAGCCGAGCTATGAGTCTACCTCCTTCTAACACGCTCTCTGGTTGGCCAGACTGATGTGCAGGGCTGGAAAGGGCTTGCCCCGGTGGCCACAAATCAGTGGGGAAAGCGAGCCTGTGTCTTCAAAGGGTGGGCTTCCCCCCGTGATTTACAGCCCCCACAGAGACAAAGTTAGGCACGGCCACTGTCTCTGCACCTGGGCCTTTATCAAGCAGCCAGGATGAGCTCTTTGCAGAAGACATTCAAATGTACAAGGAGCAGATTAGGCTGACTCAATCTTCTTTTGCTTGGAGAAAGAAAAAAAAGAGAAAGAGAACCGGCTGACTTCAAAAAGACCTCTCTCCCTCTGCTTCTTGAGTGAAAGGGTTCGGGAATAAAAACAGCCTTGTGTATTCAAAGTGCTAATTCACAACTTATTCCTCTAATACACTCATGAAGCACTTTTAATTGTGTTAGTTTGCATTCCAAAGACATGTTTGTAGCTTTTAATTGGAGGTCTCTTTGAAATCATTGAAATGTATGACTTGTGGGGCCAACTTAAACAGTTCTCGTGTGCTTGGCTGGTAGGCTGGCTGCTTTTCATTCCCAGGCCTGGGTGGCACTACTGAAGGATTCAAATATAGGCTATTAGAATAAAATCAAATATGATGATGGGGATGCTGTTGTATCATCATCATTATCATTTTAATATTTGGGCACGTTTCTGAAAGAAGAGTTTCAGTGATTATGGGTGGTGCCAGGAGATTCTATGGTTTGTCAACAACAAATAACCGTCTTACAGCTTTTGCAAAAGAGATACAACAGAGAAGTAGGCCTAATGTCAAAACTAGAGTAAGGGCACATTATATTTTCTCATTTCTGCCAAACGGTTGGCATTCAACTATTGCACTTTTAAACATTGTTATGCGAGGATAAAGAAGATCCAGGAGACTCATGGTATTGATTATTCTTATCATAGATTTTATTTTATTTTGGAATATTATTCAGTGTGAACTCTTTTCTATACAGTATGTGCAATGAAAAC
>OMLI01028537.1:7380-18206 GCA_900302605.1 Rondeletia loricata | reverse complement strand
TCTCTGCCTGATCAGACGTGTATTGCGTTGCGCCGTAGATACCTGCACATGTGCGAGAAAGAATTGTGAATTCTCTTAGCTGCTATATTTTGGAAAACATTCCCTTGGTGAGTACATTCACTATGTTGACAGATTAGTCAGATATGCTATCGTTGGTAAATGGTTTGTCGTTTTATGAGCGCGAGGCGAGCCGCCATTTTACAGTGCAAACTATGCACGTATCTAGCAGACCTTGTTAAGTTAGCCACGCCATTTTGTGATTCGTATCTCTGGGTGAGTTAAGCCGAAGCATTGGAATTAAATGAATATTTAGTCAAGTATGTAAGTGAAATGCTTTGTCATATATTGTCCTATGTTTGAGTGAAATGGGTCGAGCATAATTACAAGTTGCTTGTCCAAATATAAACATGCTGGCTAAAAAGTAACGTTAACTGCTAACGCTTTCAAACTGGTAAGGAATCTGATTATTAATAAAAGTAAAAGTGTTAAGAGAGTTAACTGTTGCTTTATGAATTACAACACTTGATACCACCTGTCAACCTTGATTCCAATACCTGAACGGCCTAATTTAATTAGTTTCAAGACAGATCTTTTTTTTCTCCCGACTAAAATGAATGACTAAAAGTTGACTAAAATGTAATGCCTTTTCATCGACTAAAACTGGACTAAAACCTTTTGAGTTTTCGTCAACTAAAACTAGACTAAAACTATCAAGGATAGAAATGACTAAAATGTGACTAAAACTAATAAGCATTTTCGTCCAAAAGACTAAGACTAAGACTAAGACTAAATCTAAAATAGCTGCCAAAATTAACACTGGTTCACTGGACCACTGGAACTCATGCAGCATTGTATCCTTGTGATGTCTTGTGTCATGTCATGTCAGTTAGAGGACCACAATGGAAATAAGCACTTGTGCTTTATTTTGTTTTTATCCTCGGTGATATTTTGTTGTCTTCTATGTATTTATCACCAAATAAAATAAAATAAAATCAAAATCAATGCATTGGACAATTAGCATACTGTGCAATAAAATGTGAGGGAATCCATAATCAACATAGCATGAGGATGTGCTGATGATTCAAAATTGACAATGTGCCTTCAATCAATTATGAAATCGTCTTATCTGAATGTTGTCATAGCCCTTCAGTCTAGTCTACATGAACAAAAACACACACATTGCACCAGAAGCAACACTACATCACAACTCAGAAGTACATGATGTCTTACTTTCTGTGGCCTGCTATCAATGAACATTTGCAACATTTACTTTTGCTGCACATCCATCAAGCTTCTCCATACTTATTAATCAAGTTCAGAAGCAGTGATCACATGTATGTAAGATGTTCCAAAATAGAGGATGTCAGGCTCTGCAGATTCCAGTTCGCTGGCAGTTTAAGGAGAATAGCAGCCGATTTGACACTTCACGCCTAGGGCAGTCCAATTAGTATTTGTGAATATGAACAGCTTTCACCTAAAGCTAGAAAACAAATAACTTGTGATGTCCTACCAATGTACAGCCTGTAGCTACTCCAATCATAATGAATGGGAGAATTTACATCCAAGTCAGCTTTACATAAGTCCTGTAGTGCTTACAATTTCAAAGCAGAAAATGTACCCTGATCGCCATAAAATCGTACATTTTCTAGTTATTTCTATATGGAGCTGTGCATTAGCATGACACCACAGAAGAATAAGAGGACAACCCCCTCTCTCATTTCTGGCTGCAGGAGACTAGTGAATATAAATTTATAAAGAATTAGATGCCTTTTCAATCATTTCTGGTCTCAAGCCAAACTATGAGAAATGTTGTATACTTAGACTTGGATCTTTAAAGAATACAAGTGTTATACTACCTGCCTATAAAATGGACAGATGGTCCTGTAGATATGTTGGGAATTCACATTCCCATAGATAGAAAAGACTTACAAAGGTAAACCTTGAGAATAAGCTCAATAAAACTGATAAAATCTTACAGCCTTGGATGGGCCGTCATCTTTCACTTTCTGGAAAAATTACTCATCAATTGCCTAGTGGTGCCACAATTTATATATTGCCTCATGTCTCTTCCATCTCCTAATGATAGATTCTTTAAACTCTATGAACGGAAAGTATTTTGATGAATTTGGAACAATAAACCTGAAAAAATAAAGAGAAAATATATGTGGAATTCATATGGTGATGGTGGATTTAAACTGATGAAACTGAAAGCGCTTGACTCTACATTAAAAGCATCTTGGGTGTCAATCAAGACTTTACAAGAATCCACACTGGTTTACAACTAAACTATTGACCCTAAAAAATTTGCTATTTACAAGCAAGCTATATCCATTCATACAATTGAAAAAAAAAACATACACGCAATCAGAAATATGGCTGCAATATCAGTTATTGTGGCTTAACAGGTAACAGACACAATTTAAACAGCATAATGAGAACATTACTCCTCCAACACCAGAGGGCAGCAGTGACACACGAGAGATTGCGCTTGAAAACGTGATATACCAAAATGTTCATGGTTGATTTTCCACTTTGAAAGATCCACAAGTCACCACCCCATGATCTCACAGTTATTATTCCATTTTAATAAAAGAATAGTCAGTTTGTCTCTGTACGTATTCAGTGTTGAAGTGTCTGTCTGTGACCTTTATCAAAACACAATGAAGATCATTTGAAGTTCATGATGTCTTGATAAAGGTCACAGGCCCAAATGCTGGCATCAGATGTGTTGAGTGTTAAAATTAATGCGAAGAGCTTTTCCTCTGGGCTCGAGTTCCTTGTGACTTCCAGAGTCATGAAAATCCGATTATAGCTTTGCTGACAATAATGTGATGAAATTACTCGTTTGTTGTATTCAAGGATTACAGAGAATGATTAATGAAAGCGTGGAGGGCACAAATAGATCAGGGGACTTACAGAAGCCATCCCTTTCTTTTGGAGATATGGGGTGACCTTTGCCCCCAACATCACAGAGTGCCTCGCTGTCTACTAGAACTAATCAGGGGTCAAAGTCTGCACTGTGGCTCACAGAGCCAGGAGAAGCAGAGTGTGTTTTCATTCCTCACTGTCTATGCTCCTCTCACTCTTTTAACAACACCTTGCCCTGTGGAAAGCTTCCTTCGCTTGGGCTGTCACCAACCCGACGCCATGCTGCCCCGGACTGTGGTCCTGCTCCTCCTCTGCCTGTCCTCGGGAATGTGTGCCACTCTGGGCTACTACCAGACTCAAGCAAAGGAGGAGGAGGAGGCCCCCGCTGTGGACACTGCCGCTGTTGAACCACCGGAGCAGGAACCCATGGTTGCTGATGGTACTGTAGCAGGTGCTCCCATAGCTGTGGACCTTGACAGACAAGTGGCTGATGAGCCTGTAGCTGAAGAGCATGCAGCTGAGTCCAATGCCCAAATTGTGGATGCCCCAGTAGCTGATTCCCCTGCAGCTGAGGAACCTGGGACAGACACTGATACAGCTATGGAGGCCCTTACTGGTGAAGCTCTGGCCCAGGAGATACCTGCTGAGGAGGAGGGGAATGACATCAGGCCGGTCCAATCAGAGCGACCCCTCCGCAGACCCTTGGCCCGAGAGGAGGATTCTGGTTGGAGCCTCAACTCAATTAGAGGCAGTTTCCAGACTATCAACGGATACTTTGACTCTCTGGTGGAGCTGGTGGGGGGGCACAATGGTGTGTGTCAGTACCACTGCAGATATGGTAAGGTTATTTTTAAGCCCACAAATATGCATGTGCTTCAGATACTGTAACTTTGTTAAAGAATCATAATGTCGCTTCATGTACACAGTCGTTTTTTAATTGCTGCTGACATAACAGATTTCTTTTCTTGGCTCACTTTTCCTCTCAAATGTATTTTTTTCCTCCTTGCTTGTCAGTTTATCAGCCATTGATTGGAACTCATGATCTAAGATAATTGATTTGGCCTTCTGGCTGCTGAGATTGAACCATGTGAATACATTCTGGTTATCAGTCAGGGAGGTAGCTGTCAGCACAAATACTTTGTAGCGGTTACACAATCCATACAGAGTTTTTCTAACAGAGGTTGCAGTTTATAGATAAAGATGCACACATCTTTATCTATAAAGTGGCACCCATCCCAGAAGACAACCTCAGAGATCCATGATTGGGACTAGGTAATGACATTAGTTTGTGAATATACCGCCACTAAGTTATATTTAGCGCTGGAACCAAATGGATCTTCACTGTTTTCTCAGGAAAAGCTCCTCAACCTCGCCCCGGCTACCAGGTCTCAGAGCCCGATGGCTGCAGCTCCTCTCTAGTGGGAATCCAGGTAGATGGAGCTGTATGTGGCCCGTTAATAGCGCTAACACTACTTGATTAAGCTCACATTGGGTCTGAACATAAGGCTCCAGTCATTACCTCTGTATGCATACACTGTTCTGACACAATATGGTGCTTTCTTGTGACAGTTTGACCTGGGAATCCCTGCCATGACCAAGTGCTGTGACCAGTTAGATGTGTGCTACGACACTTGTGGCACAAGCAAGAACCACTGTGACTCCAAGTTTCGCTATTGTCTACATGGCATCTGCTCTGACCTGAAGAAGAGTCTGGGCTTTGTGTCGAAGGTCCAAGGTGAGATGTTTTCAGAACTTCTCCCACATGCTCGGCCGTGTGTTAAAATGACTGCCAGCAATATATCTCAAATACTGTAATTGTTTGATTATTACTTCAATACGTTATTAAACTCTGCCTCCCTTTCTCTCTCTCGCTGCCTTTTCTTCTCAGCCTGTGAGTCGATTGCAGATGCCTTATACAACACAGTATGGACGCTCGGTTGTAGACCTTACATGAACAGCCAGAGGGCAGCGTGCCTCTGTGAGGGAGAGGAGAGGGATGAACTGTGACAGAAGACACCTTGGACCACTCATGGATACTTAACAGGACAAATGACAGAGTCAAGGGTATATCCACTAAATACATATTTATAAACTTTTTGTCAAAGAGGAAATACATCACAAATAAATGTAAACAGACAAGAGGCATCTCAAGATTCAGAGCCTGGGAGTTAAAAAGGGCATAAATGGGAAATGCAAATGAAGAGTTTCATAGGTTTTGCAGTACTAGCGAATATTAAGTATTTGAGTATGACCAGCTCTTTTTCAGAAAATGTATAAACTGCTTATGCATATTATATTCGCCAACATTTGCTCTCCATACTCAACTTCATTTTTAGGCCAAGGCTATGACTCCATTACCATAAATTATTGATGACTCCAAAGATGTGCCTGATGAGGTTCTTTTAGTTGGATTAATTTCCTCTAGCAAGACAGAACTTAATTACGCTGGAGCAATTTGTTCCTTGTATATCGCTATGTAAAAGTTATCAAGCCAGTCTGCACAAAACAAACTTAAGCCAGTGTCATGTAAATGTAATGTAATCTACTACTGCTACTCGGTTACTGTTTGGTGTAAGTTGTTTGCCTTCTTGTTATGTTTCTATGAATAAATACATTACTACCGTAATCGAAATGTATCTGACATGATTAAGTGTATATTAATTGCCAGAGTGATGAAGTGCATGTATAATTTCTAGGCACTGCTATTTCTTTTCCACCACACCAAAATGTGTGACATGCTCTCCAAACAATGATAAATGAGGCAGAATGTATCTATGGATGTTCTACATGCATTTTTCAAGTCTATGTTGGTATGAAATATAAACCATTTTCATAAATGCACTAAATCTGTAAGCGGGGCGCCGTGATCAGGCTTGACAAATGCCTGCAACTGTGACTTCGAAAAACATCCTTCATGCTGTAGTAGTTACAAATGAACTGTGGCCTCTCCAAATGATTTGTAATAGTAATGTCAGTCACTTTAATGTCAGTAAATTGTGCTGTATTAACCACAATTCCAGCAAACCACAGACACTGGGACTTGTATAGGAATAAAGGGAGGAGTGTATATACCTTTGCATGTGTATGTGTACATGTGGGACTTTCAAAGGGACAAGCACAACTGACTCCTCTGTGTGTGTATACATTTGTGTGCTGGTATATTGTGTACCAAATAAACTATTATGGTCAGTGCATCTCCTTTACTCTACAAGTTACTCTGCTTTTTAGTATGTGCCTTTGTAATCCTGGCTTGTGTCACTGCAGTTACGTTCAGCCTGTTGGTGGGTGTCCTTATACTATGTCACGCTCATTTCATGGTGTTTCACTGGCATGTTTGTGTTGATGGCTGTATGTAGGTGTCACGGCTCAGGCAGGATGAAGATGGGGCCTCCGCTTAGAATACGCTGATTCGGAGGGTCCCTGGTCCAAAGCTCCCGGCGGACTCGTCCCCGACAGCGCTGAGCACAGCGGGAGTCTCCTGCCCCACATACTAACACCCGGCAGTGGAGGAACACTTCCTGGAAACACACACACACACACACACACAAGCTTCTTATAAGCAGAGAGAGAGATGGGCACCACCACCGTGCAAGAAAGAACTGCTGATTCACACATATAGGATATGGACAATGTATTCTGTCTAGAAATAGAGTAAGCCACTACACAGACATAAGCATGCACCACACACACACACACACATACACACACGTCAGCTGGCTTCCAGCATGGTTCGTTTACTCACTCGGTTGTCCTTGCCAATGAACTTGAAGACAGGGACCTGGTAGTGTTTGGAGAGTTGGTCCTTGGATGAGTACTGCCTCACTGTTTCATCTGAGATACACCTGGAGAGGAAGCCACAGAGGGAGAAGAGAGTTATGCATGTGCTGTTCTACCATGGTGTCCATAGCTAGAAGAAAACTGTCTCTCCGGAGTCAGGGGAGAAACAGTTTGCCAAAATGGAGTGTTTCCCAGACGATGAGGCAGTTCTTTGTTTTTCGATTTTTCTGTATTCTCTCCACATAAATCAGAGTGAGAGGCCACTGGCATTTTTCACTTTACATTCCTCTGAGGGAATGGAGATGTCCTGTCCTACAACTGTCAAGCTGCTGACTCTAAAGTCTGATCCTGTTGACACATTATAAGGACTATACTGTCGCAGGCCTGAAACCATTGCTCGCATTAATAACTAAAATGATATACTACATTTCCATTGTGTCCATGAGAAGACACTTAAAGTGGTAATCCATGAACATGAAGTTTGAGTTTCTATAGTCACTGCTCAGACTAACTACCGAGATCTTCTATTTATTTCAAACAAACCCACTGTTGCTGCTTCCGGTAACGTAAAGCGCATCACTTCCTGTGCACCAGAGGATTTTTCCTTGGAAAGACCTACCCAACACCTGGTGCTGAGAACAGGACATGTAACAAATGTAAAAGCTTTAATGAACTGGGTATAGGTTGAATCACTATTGCATTATATAAATCGGTAGCAGAGAGTAGCAAAACGGAAACTTATTAAAATGTATTATTTAATGCACACTGTTCCTGCAGTGCTGTTGTGTGGCAAAACAATGGTACACCTACCTATTGTAACAGGTGGGGTGCATGCTAGCAGAATGATGAGACATAGAGATTGATAAAAAGCTCCATACTATTCACCCGTCTTTGATGAGGTAATACTTAAGGGCCTGGTCAGCTTTGGGGCTTGGTGTAGCGAAGCAGCTCTCCACCAGGGCGGCTAGGCCCTCGACTCTCTCCCTCGGCTCCACCCCGAAGAACAGGGAGTCCTGCAGGCGGAGTTGGGGCGGGGCACGGTAGGGCTCAGAGAACTCAGCGCTTTTGAAGAGCTCCAGGGAGAAGGGGAAGACGCCCTCACTGTGGCCTGCCAGCTCCAGGGCTGAGCTGCGCAGGCTTGCCTGGTAGCCGTCCGACACCTGGTACTCCCTGGGGAACTCACAGGTGACTGGGAGAAGTAACTTGCTGGTGCGGACAATCATGTCCCTGCTGCTGCCCGGACTGGTCTTTGGAAGGCCCGTCACCAGGTTGGTCCCCACAATCTTATCATCAGTAACCTGGGTATCAACATTCAGTTTACATGGCTTCAATGGCATTTCCAGTCAGTGGTTATCGCAAAACAACCAACATCAGTTTAATAGTCATGTAATGATCAAATATTTCTCCTAGTAATGTAATATTTTAATCCCTTGGCCCCAAGCCGTAGAGACTTCACCCTTTGCTCATTCAGTCTAAGAACTTCTGCTACGTAAGGCCAAACTCAGTGATTCTGACCTCCACCACTGTGCCGCAGGTCTTGAGGCTGAAGCTGAGGTTGATGTGTGTGCCGTTGGAGACGCCACGGCAAGAGGAGTTGGACAGGAACAGCTCCAACCCTCCTACTAGGTCCTTAGGGACTGACACTGTTATAGAGCTGGAATCACACTGGACTGGCACTGCAGGACAGGGGAGTAGACAGGCAGAGAAGAAAATACATTTACACTGTGTAACGTGTGCTTGACATATTGCGATCCCATAGTAAGATAAAATGGCACAAATCATGAGGGGCATAAAAACAGTACATGGATAGAGCAGCATAAGGTAAAAACACATACATCATCATGGGATAAGAACAGACCATACAATCAGTCCATATAAGTAAATAAACTGTGGGAAAGTAAGATACTGTGCCAGTGTAGAGAAGGGGTGAGGGGAGATCTATCGTTTTTTATTAATACGTTTTATTGTTCAACCTGCACCATCAACCTGACACCATCAACCTCACACCTGTCTACCTAATGGGAAGAATAAAAGCTATCACCCTACTAGGATGAGACACATAAAACCTGCAATAAAGTTTTATTTTTTTGGCACATTTTGTTTATTAATTTAATTACATTACTTTTTCATTTAAAGGCCTTTTGTGTCCCAGAGTGTCCCCTACCATTGAATAGGTGGGGTCAGTCCCCTGCTTTAAGGAGCTACCTAAACCCACCTAAAATAATGTCATTAGTCTGGATTTCAATGGTGATTTTTACTTCATATGATTGTCTAAATGCTGTTTCAGGAGCTTTTCTAGCCTGCCAATAACATTTTGTAATGTAAAGATTTGGAATATCGGTACAAAATATCAGCTATCGATGACTTCAGTCTAAAAATATCGGTATTGGCCTTAAAAAACCTATAATGGTGAAACCCTACTATCTGCAGTACATTAATGCAAGTGTGCATCTTTTGTCAGTTTATCTGTCTCTCTCTCTCTCTGTGTCACACACACACACACACACACACACACACACACACACACTGCTCTCACCCTGGCATGTGCGTTTATCCGCTCCCAATTCCAGCCCTCGGGGACAGCGGCATTGATAGGAGTCCAGCTGCGAGGAGCAGCCATGGCTGCAGCCTCCATTGTTAACATGACAGCCTGCTATCTCTGCATGGAGCAAGAGAGGGAGAGGCAGAGATAAAGCACACTGTGTGGTACCCTGGCTTAATTATCTCTGTGCTGTGCTGACTGATGTGCCATAAAAAAATACCAGTAGGCCTATATAAATGTACCTCTGCAGTTGCGTCCATCCTCGTCCAGCACACGGCCCGGCCCACATTCACAACGACTGGAGCCTTTGGTGTTCACACACACCTCCGCACACCCTCCGTTCCCCTTCTCACACTCATTCACATCTGAACATGGGACACACCAGACTTGGGTCAGATAGTATCTGCAAATGATTTTTGTTTCTTTGTTTGTTTTAAACGACTATGAGTACCAGATGGGTGGGGTTTACCAGCTCGGGTCAATACAGACAGTGTTCCACAGAAGAGTATAATAAGTTGACTTTAAAAGACTTTAAAATTGACTTTATAATACTACTGAGAGGACAGATAAAGAAATGGTGAAAGGATGAAATAAACATTATTGAAAAAAGTGAATGGTTGGAAGGGAGAGTGAAAGAGAGGGGTGACATCGATGGAGTGACATTGATTAAGGCAAGAAGAGAGAAGTAATTTCTTACAGTGGGTAAGACAGACGGTGAATCATGAGATAATGGCAGTTTTCAGGCTGGCTGGGCTCCCATAGCATGCTTCTCACCCATCATTAGGTATATAGTGCAGTGAAGTGCCCTCCTCCTCCACCACCCCCACCCTCCTTGAGTTGACTCGGCAAATACAACAGACAATTGCTTCCTCCCTCATCAGTTACTGTGCTATCACTCCTCCTATTTCACTGAGTTTACATGCAAATTAATCTTCCAATATTATTTGGGATATTTAAGCATCCTGTTAAATAATTGCCACATATGAATGCCATATCCCATTTACACTAGCCAGGATAAGTTCATATCCTAGTTATTAGAAAAATTGATATGATAGCTGGGACAGCGGTTGGGGGGCGACGGAAACCTAGAGGATAGAGAAGCAGGCTTGTGAACCAGAAGGTTGCTGGTTTGAATCCCAGGACAGGAAAATGAGGGTGGGGAAAACGATTGAGCAAGCGCGCTCAGTTAACTTTCCCTATTCTTGATATCTAGAGGGGAAATCCCAAAAGTGGGGTCAGAGGTCAGAGGTCAGAGGTCAGGGTCGGCTGCAGAACAGCACCCCTGGAGCTGGTAGGGATTCAATGTCTTGCTCAAAGACACTTCAGCAGGGCGGATGCTTGCCGACACAGGGGCTTCAACCTGGGTCCTCTGATTGACGGTCCCAGTCTGGATACTGAAGCGAGAAACACTTTATCCTGTTCACTGTTGGTTTTTGAGGTCTGTGTTAGTTCTGCCCTCATGGTTATATTCTGAGTATCCTATTAAAGCATGTATACATGGATATTTGGATATGAAGATGTACGTAAACAGATTATCTGGAATAAGACATTTGCCAGAACAATGTGTGTGTGTGTGTGTGTGTGTGTGTGTGTGTGTGTGCATGCGTGTGTGTGTGTGCGTGTGTGTGTGTGAAAATCC
>OMLI01028492.1:8947-20833 GCA_900302605.1 Rondeletia loricata | reverse complement strand
TTCCCCCAGCCTTCAATGATCATCCACTGGGGCTTGCTAAAATTACAGGCAGGTGAATTTGTGTAAAGGTTTTCAGTCTGTGACATTGACATTGAGGAACAGCTGATGAAAATATAGAGATTCATAGAGACAAATAGCAAAGAATGGCGGGATCAGTTAGGATCAATTCACTTACAATCAGCCAATACATTTTTATTATTATAGGCTGTAAAAACAATTATTTTCAAAAAATATACTTTATTTTAAGAAAAGTCATTCACTGACTGATTTAAAAGTGAGAACCCCAAACCTGCAATGATACCCCAATTATGCTACAAAAAAAAACATTATGAATGCCGATAAATAAAACAAGGTCTCACTTGGATTCTTTTTCTTTTTCCTGCTCCAGTTTGCGTCTCTTCATCTCCTCTGCTCTCTTCTGCTGTTTCTCCAGCAATGCCGCTTTCCGTTGGGCCATCTCATCATCTGGTCGCACCTTGTCATCCTGTTTACAATAGACACACAAACAAACATAGTTATATACTGATCTTAGAAATAAAGAAATGTTCAGAATGGCAGACAGAATAATATTCACCCACCTTGAAAAAGAAACCGACCCCTCCCTTCATCTCCGGCTCTGTCATGTCACTCATGGAGTCAGAGAAGATGTCGGGCCCTTGGTCTTCCTCTTCCCCGTCTCCCAGAGCTGACAGGGAGATCTCAACCAGGCTGCTGCGTTTGCCATTAAACACCGCCGCAGGGATGTCACTCTCGAAGGAGCACTCTGACGGGGCTCCAGAGCTGCTGCCCCCACCAGTGACCCGCTCCTTCCTGGCCAGAGCACCCTGTGAGGGCCCAGCCTCCAGGTCCATGCTAAATATACTATGATCGTCATTGGAGCCTACATCTGACAGGGCGTCCTCTGCTGGGGGACGGGGAGTGGTGGTTGGGGTTGGTGTGGATATGGGTGTGGGGGTAGGCACAGGAGTAGATCCAGATGAGCGCAGCTCATCCAGGCTGTCAGAGGAGCCAATGGAGAAGGAGGAGGAAGTCTGGACCTGGCACTGCCAGGGATTCACACGGCGTAGGTGTGGGATGCGGTCCACATTTTGAGGTGGGGTGAGGACCCGCGACAGGGCTGGGACTTTGACGTCCAGGGGATAAGTGTGGTGGTGGTGTTTAGGGCTTTTAGGGGGCACAGACTGGGCTCTACGATGGACTACTTGGGGGGATTTAGGGGGAGTGGTGTGGTTTGTGATTTTACGGGATGGCGACGGAGAGGAGGAGGCGGAATTGAGGTCTCGGGTCAATTCTCGGGACAGGCGTGCAGGGGGAGGGGTTAGGGTGGATGCTTTTTGGCTGGGTGGGATGACCCAGGACTTGTTGCTGGGAGCTGCAGCTTTCTTCCTGATTAGCTGGTTCTGCTGCTCAGACAGCCGCTGCATGTCACTTTGTAGGGAGCTCAGGGCTGCAGTCAGTTTGGATACAGCATTGTTATAGTCCCCTAGAGGAGCTACCATTTTCTCACCAGGTGTCCCAGTCCCCTTCTCCCCTGGTGTACCCGTCTTGTCCTTGGAGAAAGTAACCGGTTTGTCAAGCCAAAGCCCTGCTTTAACATTACCCTCATCCTCCACTAAAGGGCGCTGTTCGTCTTGTTCCTGTTGCTCCTCCTCCATTCGAGCCAGCCTCTCCTCCAGTGTCAAGCGACAGAGGTCTTCTTCTGTGGAGGAGGTGCTGACCTGGCCATCCTCTTCTTCCCCTTCTCTCTCATCCTCATGCTGCTCCTTCTTCAACTGCAGAAAGGCACTCTTGCCTAATCTTTGCCGATGCTTTGCAAAAATGGCCTCAATGCGTTTCTTCTGGGCTTCGATGGCCTTGCGCTTCTCTTCAAGCCGAGCCCCCAGCTCAGACATCTCAGTAGTGAGTTGTGGGCTCTTGCTGGGGCTTTCTTCAGACTTCTGTGCCATGGTGGTCATCTGAGGAGCAGGGGGCTCACCGACCTTGGGAGAATCGATAATCTGCTTCTTCTTGCGCTCTACAAAGCTGGTCATCTTCACACCGCTGTCAGATACCTCCTTGCCATGGCCTCTGACAGAGCGTGCACCAGCAGCAGGTGTGGCTGGAGTGGACTGGGCCTTAGGGAGGTCTTCTGAGGCATCCGAGTCTACGCTGCCATCTCTCAAGACGGAGTCATCGTCTCGTGAACATTCAGAGGCGTTTCTGGTGCGACTGGGCTCCCTGGACTCTCCTGTGGGCCGGTACATCATTCCTGAGCGTGTTGGGGCAGAGCAGCTGATGGGGGCAGGGCTGCTGTTATGTCTGGAACAAGCAGGGTCATCAGGAGAGTGGAGGTAGAAGCCATCAGGAGCACCATCAGGGTGTAAGCGAGGCTCCATCTTGCTCTCGTTGTGGATGATCTGAAGGGCTTCTTCGATGGTAGGCAGCTCTCCCATCTCACTCTCCCCAAGGCCATTCTCCTCTGCCAGAATGCTGGGAGTCTGGGTGGCCCAGGAGGCTCTCTGGGGACCATTGGGGCCAGGGGGTTTGCAAAGCAAATGGCTGAGGTCTTCAGGAGGGGTGTAGGGCACCCGGGTCATGGTTTGGCTTGCTGGGTTAAGCTGGTCTGAGCTGACAGAGCGGGTTATGACAGGGTTGCCCATCACAATGTCCACATCACTGTCCAGGCCAAAGGGAATGCTGAAGGAGACTGCTGACAAGGGGCGGCTAAGCAGAAGGACACAATTGAGTATAAGCACACTAAAAATACACTGATATACACAGTGTATAAGTGAATATATGGGGGCCTACCTGAGAGGTTTCTTGCTCCATGTCTTTCCAACTCCTTCTATATGAGACATTGAGGTAGACTGAGTCAAAGATCCTGAGTACATTGGGACACACACAGACACAAGTAAAGGCATGCACACCACACAGGGATGCACAAATCAACCAAAACAATACACAAATAAAATAAATAAATATTTACATGGACATTTCAAACATCCATAAAGAAAGAATAGGACCAACATACAACACAAAATTATACACAATCAACAGGCAAACAAGCACTGAACAAAATATATGAACCAGATGGTAAAAGGACACTGACAAATAAAACATACAGTGGCTTCATGTAATCATGACAGGACTCAGTCTTGCTCTTACCTGACAAACCTGCTGGTGACGCAGGGGAGGAGATAGGGAGGAAGGGCTTCTTGAAGATAGAAGGAGAGCCACTGTAAAACACAGACACAGAAAACAAAGAAATACTTTCAATTAAGTGCTCTTTTTAAAAACAATACACCAGACTACAAAAGCAAAATGACTAAGCTACTGTACCTGTTACCACTCAAACTAGTTGGCGTTACTGGTGTGGAGCCATCTAGAGGAAAAGAAAATCCCTCATTAGACCTCGTCACAGATATTCTTGGGATTTTACTAGTAGGCTTACAGTCACACAGCAAATGGTCACACTTACCTGATGTGTCTATTGGCTGAACAAACTCTGGCCTTCGTACTTCAAACCAGCCAAGCAGTTCTGCTAGGAAGCTCAGCAAGTTTAACTAAACACATCACACAGAATGTATCAGCCATGAAAAGGACAATACAGAATTCAACATTTCAATTCATGTGTCAATCACTGGTCAATCAGGGGTCTTTGGGAGGTGTGTGTGCACATGTGTCTGTACCTGAAGCTCCTGTGGTGTGTAGAGCATGTCCTCCAGCGCCAAGGGACAGCAGCTCTTCAGACAGCTGTCACAGAATTCACGGATAAACTGCAGGTTGTACAAGCTGTCTGCTACAGACATGGACTCCTTCATACAAACATCTTACACAGAGAGAAGAAGAAAACAATTTAAAACTGACAAACACATTAGGCACCAAGAAAAAAGCCAGTGCTCTTCACTCTATTATAGCACATGGTTACAAGGTTTGCTGGTACCTTCAAGTCTTAGCAGGCCAGGGCAATAGTAGTGTATGACAGCAGCAACAGCACAACCATTGGACAGGTCTTTGACTTCATTCACCACTGGGAAGATGGGCTTCTGTATGGACTGCATCTTATCCTTCCTGTAGCGGAGCTGAGAAGAGAGCAAGAGAGAGCTGCTTAATGGAAAGAACAGGACACTGTCAAATCCTGCAGTGTGAGCTCAATGCTATCTTGTTAATGATTGCATTTGAAGTATTTGTCATATTAGTTCATACTAAAACAAACATCAAAGCCAGGACTCTCCAAACATAGGTGGATACTCAAAAGTCTATATACATAACATAAAAAAACGTTCAAAAAGAACTCCAGTACGAACAAAAAGAGAAGACCAATAAAGACCATGCTAATGCATAAGGGAGGGAAGGTAGGCAGGCAAATGGCAGAAGCCAGGGGAGTGATTTAATCAGAGCAGAAACAGCCAGGATTTTGTCAGTAGAAAATGGGACAAGTGAGGGTCTCAGGAGGCAGAGAGAAAGAACGAGGCATGGAGAGAGAGAATACAATGCCTCGACAACAGGTAGAACTACTCAATACAGACAAACAGCTCACTGTCAGCACTGACAAGCTGACTAGAAGCCTGACTATCATCCCCCATAGCCATTCTAAAACACACACCTCTCTGTCTCACATGAGACCAGAGGAACAGGTTGGAAATGTCAATTTCTAGGCCTGGTAGAGTACTGATTGTTATTCATGCACCACTCGAGTATCAACAAACAATACCTTGCCCCTCCCTGTCTTGCCCCGCCCCATGACCTCGGCACGGCGACGTGTGCAGTTTAATGCAGACTAGGATGTGAGGCACACTAGCATTCTCACACCAGCAGATGGGGAGAGAAAACACACCTGACCATCAGACATTTGCTGATAAAGTAGATGAAGAAACTGGAAGGATGGAGGGACAGGGGGAGGGAGCAGAGGAAAGGAGGGAACTTACAGGAACAAGTTTCCAGTACCAGCGAGTAGGACACTGTCAGAGAGGAGGAAGGAGGAAATAAGATAGAGAAAGAAAGGGAAATGGAGAACAGGAGGATAAGGAGAGGTATTAAGGCTACAGTGGAAGAACTAGAGAAACAAGAGAAAGGGTTGTGATGACGGTACTTTTTTATTTTTTATGACAAATCAACCTCGCTGACAAAGGAAAAAGACTGCCCTCCTTTTTATTGTGTGCCAACCAACTTGTTCTGCTTGTAGTGTGTAAGAGTGGTAGAAGGCTTACAAGTTGGTAAGTGCAGCAGTATCAATAATATGAATACTTGATAAGCTTAATACACTGCACTTCATGTGATTCAAAGTAAATGTTTTATGTAAGAGTAAAGCACATAATCCCAGTGAGATTATCATGTGTTTGGATATGATGATGTGTGGCAAGAGTTAGAGATACACTGGATGTGTAATGGAGCACTCACAGAGGGTTGAACAGGCTGGGGCTCTGTACTGTCCTGAGATGGGTCACTCTGGGCTCCTTCTGTACGCTCTCTCAGCTTCTGGTTTAGCTGAAGGAGAAATAGCATGAAGACAAAGTAAAACACACTGGATTACTGAATTACTGTATTCTTGTTTCTGAAGCAAAACAGATATTGGGTTATCTATACAATAGGCTTATAGAGATGAAAATATGTTAAGAGACGACAATGTGTCATCTCGGAAAGTCCATCTCTGGCCTGCTCCTTACCCCGTTAACCCAATGAAGCAGAGCCTCCTCCCAGCTGGAAGCTCCACCCAGCCGCTCCGCAGCACCACATGTCTTCACCGCAGTCACCGTCTCCATGGCTCCCACGGCCATCATGGCATCCATCACTGCCAGGTGGGCACTCTGCACCAATCATATGGGAGAGAGAAGAGGAACCATCAGGGACAAGGACCAGCCACAGCGAAAGCCACAGAGCCCAGACAGCATTTACAGCCTCAATCAATTATGGCTAACGCAATCATGCTGGCCACTGACATTTCTACTGCTCTGGCAGGGCACGGCTCAGTGCTAATGCAGAGAAGGGGATCGCTCACTACTGCAGCTGAGGTTATGTACCACCCACAGCCTCTAGGGGTCTCCAGGGCCAGCTCTGAGTCAGCAGAAACACTGACAAGATGGGAACTGGTCTAGAGTCCTCAGCAAGCACATGCATCAGTGCCTGTGGGTGAACTTTGGACCTACGTTTGTACAATTTGGATCAATATAATAAGATAGCACATGCATCCCAATCATAAGGACTTTCATTCCTCAGCTGCTTTCCCTTTATTTGCATTCTCTCCAGCTTGCTTCCCTTTCCTCCTGCTTCCTCCTCTGCTGTGCAGTGGAATATGTCTGTATGACTCATGTGAGACAGACTGCAGAATAAAATGAGGTGCTGTAACTGGTTCACCGGGGAACCCTAGAAAATACTGCATTCTCTGTCAGACACAGGTATTCCAGATCCTTTTTGCAGTGTGCATGACTGTGTGTGTGTGTGTGTGTGTGTGTCGGAACCACAACGTGAGTGTAAAAACCTATTTCAACTTTATTTTTTTCACACCAACACAACCATCAAACAATAACGCTCTTGTCTACACATATTTAACACCCCGAGTGTTTCCATCCATAGTGCTTTTTCTCTCATAGTCAAGAGTCCATTACAGAGCCCTTTCTAATGGCCAGAGTCCATTAAAACACACCACCACCAACATGATCAGCTCAGTCAGAGAGAGCGTCTTAACTCTTGTAAAGCCGTTAGCTCATTAGTTGTTGTGCTCCAGTCGCACCATGGGGCCTCAAGCTACCACCTACTCTTTGGGCTATAGTATTATTTACCATAGGCCAAGACCTACAGTACTTTACATGTCTAACCTCCACAGTGCTGTTAATGATCTCAGATATTTGAACAATTTGAAGTGCACTCAATTTATACTTCCAGACACTTAATTTGCAGGTAAAATCAAGCACTCCTCCTGTTATGTACAATTTTGCCCAAGTCTGACACTCCACAGACTGGACCAACCTCAGACCTAAAAGGTGGAGTGGAACTAAATACCAAAGAGCTAGACCTGATTAATGGCAGAACGTTAGTAGGAGCAGAGGAAATAACTGCTCCCTTGGGTGGGTTTCAGGACAGGAGGTCTGAAGGACAAGTGTAGACCAGAGCTGCTAGCGGAGTCTGTTGACTACATCCTCCTCACTAGTAAAGATGGTCATTTGCACTTCTCTGACTATTTCCCTTGCACCACAGGAATTACATGGTTAATTGTCACAATGTAATTTCTTATTTACGTACCAACTTCTTGTCAAATTACTTACATGCAATGTACTTGGCAAGTAAAGTTGTTTCTGATTCATCAGCTTCCACTAGACTAAAGCTCACTGAGGCTTCAACAAAGTCCTGCAGAGCTGGGTGACATGTTAAAAGAAACGAATACACTTGGCGCTAAATTGACTCACTCGGCAGCAGTCAGGCTCATAGTCTTTATAGCTGTGTCCCGCACTGGCACATGCGCAGTGACATTTTTGCGACCGACTGACCGACCGAGTGACTTATACTAGCTGCTGGTCGCAGCTAAAAATGGAGACTGGGGGGAAAGTAACTGCAGTAAATGGAGGCTAACATATGAGCTTAGGACATAGGCCTAAATACACTTCCTGACTGGAAGGGCATTTGATTACATTTGATTAAAAGGACCACAATGGAAACAAGCTCTAGGGCTTTATTGTGTTTTTATCCTTTTGATCAAGATTATTTTTATTGAATGCTCAATACTTGTTTTACTGCATCAATAAAGACCTCAATCAATCAATACTCTGTATGCTTATTCTATAAACTAGTCTTCCTCTGTGCCCATCAGTGTAAAATCCCTCTATCTTTGTCTCCTCTATCTGTGTCACTTTGTGTTCTACATAATCTACACCAGTTGACATCCAACACAGCAGCACTGGGACCCCTCCCTCTTCACTATTGGCTAACAGCAACAAGCTCCCTGTTATAATAATTAACTCTGGCTAACGGAGAGGACAGGCAGGTCGCAAACAACACATTCCTGTTATGGGGCCATTCTTTCAATCCCCCAATCTTCAGGTTTGAGCCTAATCCGTGCAAATCAGTGCCTGTTCCCCTTTACTACTTACAAATTCCACCTCAGAGCCCAGACATTCTTACTATAACTTCTTACGGTGCCCCAGCTGAGTGCTGATGTCTATGCTGCTGCATGCATGAGGCCTGTCTGCGTGTCTATCTAATCAACCTTGATATAAAGTGCTGACCTGGGCAGACCCGGCACTGGGGCAGGCAGGGCAGGCGATGCCAGCAAAGGCCTGTCAGATAGCATTGGGCCTGGCTCTCAGGATGTGCTGCAGTCAGTCCCTGGGAGCTGTGTGGCCCGGGCCGGCCTACCCTGCCAACACTGTTGCCAAGTCAAGGGCTGCTGCTTGTATGTCTGTGAGACATGGCTTGTCTGTTCAGTGGAAATGTCTGCAGTGCAGAGGGGGACAAATAACCTGATATAGGGACCGGGCTGAGGCCCTTGCAGAAAGAGGACCGATTCAGAGCACCATTGCTTGGCAGTGATCACAGGCTATCAGAGTAGATGGATGTTGAGCTAAATTCTGCCATTACCTGAGCAACAGCTGCGTTTTCAAACACACCATATGGAAACTCTTTCAAATAAAACTAATTATATAAAAGGTAGGTTACATATTTTCACAGTGATCTATACAGTGTAAAAGTAGGTGAGAATGTAAGACTTGTCACAGTGTGAAAGGAGAGAGGATGACAGAGAAAAAGAGAGAGAATGAGCAAGGGAGAATGACAAGACCTAGTGAAAGTGGCCTGCCCTGTTGTTATGCTGTACAGTAATTATTCAGAGGAGGGAGTGCGGGTAATTCATGACAAAAGAGAGAAATGAAAGGGGAGAAGAAGGGGGGGCGTTAGTGGATTTCCCATCGCCGACCCTGGAGAGCTCGCTAAGCCAAATCACAAGTTTCCCTAATGAGAGGGGAGAGAGGTGCAACTCTGGAACACACAGCACAGAGCCTGCCAGATCACCATAACAACCAACCAGCTGACCCACAATGCATCATTCATTCATATTTATAGTCCACTTATTTTATCTATGCTCTGACGTTTTTTGCACTACTCTTTTTATTTTTTATTTTATATATTTTTGCACTACTGCTTTAACTCTTATTATTCTTATTCTTATGTTGTCTGTATGCACCAACAACCACAGCAAATTCCTTGTACGTGAAAACTACTTGGCGAATAAAGTCATTCTGATTCTGATTCTGATTCTGAACACAAGCCTGACCACAGCAGTGCTCAGTGCTCCCGGCTTAACACCGGCTCTCCGCTTGGAAACCTCCAGCCAGCAAACAGTTAGTCCCCCTCAAACCGATGTGACAGGCAGAAAATTAACCCAATCAACATTAAATCATTACAGCCCTATTTGGCAAATCTGCTTGCACATGTCGACAACAGAGCCAAACAAAGAATGCAAAGGCATCTTTCTGATCATTAAGTGAGATTATGATGAAGGCAAAAACAGATTATGTCTGAAATATGACTTAACCCCATCCCCCCAGCCTAGTGCACGGTGCCTATTGAGGGAGAGATGGAGACAAACGGGGGGATCAGGCAGGTCTGGGGCCCAGCAGGGGGTATTGGACAGAAGGTCCTCTCAAAGCACATGGCTCTATGAACACTGGCATATCTAAATGCTTAAGCAAGAAAAAGCAGTCCAGGTTAGCATTATACCAAACCCATTTCGATAATGTCCTTCTTCACCACATTATGAGGTCAATGATGTCATGTGGCAAAATTGCTTTTATTGTCTCCTCTCAAAATAAAAAAACATCACCAAAGAAGCCCACATTAGTTTCCCCTCAGCTAAGGCCCATGGCAGAACAAATAGCTAGATTCTGCCACCTCTAATTTCAACTAAGCTCTCGATTGATGCTCACTTGACCGAAAACCTGCCAACACAGTGGTATGATTTAAGACAAAGTGTCAGTGCCTATCCAAAACCAACAGGGGTTAGCCGCATTATGGCTACATGACTTACTCGGTCACGGTGGGAACAAATACATAACCCCAACTGGTTGATTTCTTTAGCATAATCCATAACAGTATATTTGAAATACAGAATTATGATTACATAGCATTTTCACAGCCAACAATAAATGTGACAAATTGGCTTGATGTTTCGAGAGATGGTAGGTGCATGGTGAGTCAGTGGTCATCTCTGGTGTGCATCCACTGGTGGATGATGACGTTCAGTCTGGATGGCAGATTATCTCTAATCTTCACAGATCTTTATCCTCAATCTGAGGACTGATGGGGGCTGGGCCACCACCAGAGGGACAGCTATCAGTAGAGACACGCAGCAAGAAGGAGATGGAGGGAGCTGGAGGCACCGTCACTGTGGCTGACTCCAGAGAGGCCTCAGGAAGCGCCGCCTACAAAGCTTCCCTTTCAGGATAACCCTACACTCCTGGATTTATATGTATGGCACTGCATTAGCTGAGGTTGAGCATGCACTGAATAGCAATGCTGTAAGATGTGTGAGGTATCAATAACAAAGCAGTCAGTCGTCAGCAACAGTGCATAGCTTGACATTAAATGGCACTGGAGTGTTTGGCTGTCGGCAACAAGCATGGCTCGACTTGAGTGTTTGTGACGTGTGTCTGCATATACAGTATGTGCGCTATGTCATGCGTTTGTCTGACACAGATCTGTGGAGCTTTAATATAAAGCAGTGCTGCAGCAGATTGCTGCTGCTCCAAAGCCGTTTACTCGCCAAGGCCCACATTGCTGCTCCATCCTTCTAATGCTGCTGCTGCATGACCCACTTTCCCTGCCTGCCACACTGCTGCTACAGTGCCAGTCAGCAGCAGACAAGCTCAGAGAGCAGCCCAGGGCCTGGCAGTGGCTGGAAAGCTCATAGCACTGCAGCGAACAGCAAAAGCAGCAGCAACAACAGTAACATTCAAGCTGGGAGTATAGAGACAGGGCTTTGACAGCTGAGATGCTCCCTGGTCTGGCCTTGCAGTATCACCCAGTGCTGAGATGCATGCAAGCAAGCAGACATGCATATACACACAAAAAAGGGCTGTAACAATTACCGCATTACAGCAACACCATACTAATAAGAGGCATGCTGTGGGGTTGGGCAGATTATCACCATGACCACCCTTTTATAAAAACATTTTATTGTTTGTTTCTCTGTTTTTGCCAGAGAATGCCTTCTAAGTACCTTGAGGTATACATGGCTAGCAGCCACCAGCAGGCAAATCTAGTGAAGTTAAACTGTTTAATCAGAATCACTTCATTCAGCAAGTACAAAAAATGTACAGGAATTTGTTTTTGTAAAACTGGTGTGGGAAGACAACAACTCACATAGTGGCATAAGTACATACTGGTACACATGGTTCAGGGGAAATAAGATCTCACATTTAGTACAAGGGGATAGTGCAGGACATATAATAGACAGCAGACTCTACATATAATTCTACATATATTTTAAAAAGCATTATATCACTGTGTGCATTCATGCAGTGTGACATGTAGTAGGCTGTAGCTGAGATTCCAGCAGTGTATATTGAAACAAAATACCATGTGGTATTCACACCATGTGGTACCGAGTAGTATCTGAGCACAGAGCACCAAGAGAATCAGTGTAATAACACAGACTCTTGCTGAGAGAATAAGGTGAATATTACAATGAGCATGTGGCCTATGGTGCGTAAACTGAAATTAATCATGCAAGCAATAATCTGTTTTGTTGTCTAATATTACATATCATTCTCTGTTGAGCCTTTTAGGTTGCAGGGACACACTTCAGTTGCTCTCAATAAGACCAATACTATTTATGAGGCCTATACCATATAAGTAGGAATGGTTTGACTATGTCTGCTAATGGTATCACAATAGTATGCTATTTCATACAAGTACAAT
>OMLI01028474.1:0-13361 GCA_900302605.1 Rondeletia loricata | reverse complement strand
GGCGGCCTGGGGGTAGGGGTGCAGAGGGGAGAGGGGGCAGGGCCATGGTGGGGGCCCGGGTTGGCGTAGTAGTGGTTACAGCACGGGTTTTCATAGGAGAGTCCTATAAAAAGGAGGAAACAATTGCCGTCAATTGTTGCTCTGACAAAAGGGGGGTAAATATGATTACAACCACTATTTCCTTACAGGATTTTGGAAATCTACCAATAATTGTTTGTACAGAAAGTGAGACTGGAAGGAGTACTGGAGGAACAGCGTTTCACATTTTTCTAAAGTTAAGATATTTCAATTCTAAAATTCTTAACAAACATCAATTGAAGCCTTGGAATTCACATGTAAAATTATTTTTTACAATCAAATATTTAACAGGGGGCAAAGAGAACTGAATTAGTGGCAGCCTGAAAATCAGCCTGCCAGCCAAAAATCCATTAGTCTAATCTATGCTAGCATATGTAAGGAATATTTTACCTAAGACTAAAGGGACAAATTATTTGGTTTGTGTAAAACATGTAAAGTGCAGTTCTTAATCCTCACCAATGGGGGGCGGTGGTGGACTGTCACTTGAGGATTGCTTGAGTTGCTAGAGTTCTGATTGCTTTGCGGGGATGACCTTGCGCCAACACCTGAAGACAGTGGAGAAATGTCAAAATTACAGATGTCTGCATATGTGGCAAAAACACAGTAAATAGATGTGATCACTGTCTTAATTGTTTTATTTAAAAATTCCTCTGAAGGAGGCAATGATTTGTATCACATTAGCAGCTAAAGATCCAGGGTGAAATGGCAAGCATGCACGCATTTACGCACACACTTGCATGCACAGTATGATGATGTGAGGGGCCTTACTGGTGGGAATGCTGACCACTGGGTGTGGACGCTGGGTAGCTGGGAGAGGTGCATCAGTGGCATTCTTTACTCCTGTCACTGTGGAGAGCATAGAAGATAATCAGAATAGAATAGTGCTACATAATACTTTCAGGAATGAAAATAAAGTATGAGATGAACATCTATTTTAGTACAGGGGGAGAAACAGTTGCACTTCAACCTTACCTTGCACATCATCGTCATCCTCAGTGAGGTCTATGACAGAGCCTTTAGGACGCGCCCCTGGGGCAGCTGCTTTGACTGGAGTAGACCCTGTAGCTTGGTTATCTGAAGCAAGAGAGCACAATTTTGATCAAGAGATCAAAAACTTAAAACGATAACTCATTCACTCATTCTTTGGTCAAAACAAAGACAACGGAGCAGGCAAAACAAATTTGGTTTCTCTAAATATGATTATGCTTTGAACACTAAAGCTAAAAAAGGTGTGGAGAAAAACAAAACACGCACACAATTTGTGATAAGCTGCAACCTATTTGGCTCTGTGAAACCACATACAAAAGCCTAATTTGCCTCGCCAGGGATTAGATCATGGGACTCCCGCATGAAAGTCTGCTGCCCTACCAAGTGAGCCAAAGCACCAGTGTGGCTGCCTGAGAAACTTACAGGTATTGTATCTCTGTATCCCGCGGCTGTGCATGCATAGTACGTTTTATTTTTTTAGACCAACCAACCAAAAGAGTGACTTATACCAGCTGCTAGTCGCAGCAAAAAAAAAATATATTTCAATAGCTCCAAAGACAGCACCCTTGTCAACTACAGCACCCCCACCTGTCTTTGAGGTCATAGATGTCCCTTGTGGGGGTCCTGGAGCAGTGGAACCTGTTGCTGCTGGCCCAGAGGTTGCCGGTGAAGAGGCCGAAGACATAGCTCCTGCTACAGAGACGGACTGAGCCGGGGTCCTGGCTGTGGTCACCGACACCCCAGCGTTGGGAGTAGTTATCCCACCGGCACCTCCCTGGTACACGGCCCGGGCAAGAGAGATTTGGGCGGGGGACATCTGACCAGTGGAGGCCTGGAGGGCTGAGACAGTGGCAGCTGCTGGGGCAGAGGCTGCTGCAGTGGTGATGGCAGGAGCAGGCTTGAATATAAAGGTGGCGGTGGTTGTAGTGGTTTTGGCCTTGTTGAGTGAATTGGCTGTAGACAAAGAGACAGGAATGTTGACCAGCGTCCCCGTCTGGCCGTTGGTCATAGACAAAGGCAGCTGGATGAGGAGCGGCTGGCCCGTAGCCATCATGCCGCTGCCATGGGCTGTCTTCAGTAGCAGGGTGCCTGTGGGACTCTGGGTGGTGATGCCAGTGGCCAGGGTGGAGGCAGCATTGGAGGTGGAGGTGATCAGCTGGAGGATGGGGGCTTGCTGCACCATGGCTGTGGAGGTGGACGTGGGGGCTAGGGTTGGCTGAGCTGTCGGAGCTGGAATTGATGGGGGAAACAGAAAAAAAAGTCTGGGTTCAGATGATGACGAGGTGTCATTGGGGCCTTCAAATTAATGGCATGCTGTGTGCCATTCTATATCCATCTGTTATGAATCTGTTACTTGCAATCAATTGAGGGGTGTAGGTACCATACCACAATGTTAGGTATCCAATTCATCTTCAGATAACAAAAACATATTAAAAAGTAGAGGCAGATCATTTCATCATTATCTCATCCATAAGAAAAGATCAACATCACACTGAAGCCAGCAAATGGGCATCCCACTACTCACCAGTTGTACTGGTCGAAGCAAGGGTTGTTGGAGTCTGCTTTACCTCCACAGGAGTCCGGACTGGCCTGTTTAGAAAGATTGCTTATGCTTAGAGTTGTTTATATCCACAACAGTATGGCACTCGAAGAAGACGACTGAATGTGGGAAGGTGTTGAATTCCAATTTATTCCATTCTCTGTAATCTTTAAACAACATGTGGCATGTTTTCTCTGTCTTCATTAAAGCGCTTAGCAGTATGCAAGTAGTAGTTCACTTTTTTCATGTGTGGAGCCAAATCCACAAAACTGTTTGGTCTAAACTTTATTTTAAGGAGCGCTGTGGAGAGTCTAAGTACAATGAGAATGATAATTAAACAACATCATATGCCTTAATAATTTCAATGACGCAATCATGACAATTGTCCCAGTATGCTTTTGTTCTTATAACAGAAGAATGTCAAGAAGATGATATGGCAGGTCTTCCATCACGATCCCGAAAAAATTCCGGTCTTCTCTTCACTCGCAGTATTTCATTGATCGAGTCGCGAATCTCTCTCCAGTTTTCACAGGACAGTTCAGTGAATCGACGCTCAATGTACATCCTCAGTGTCCTCCTTAAGTTTGTGGGCAGCGCATCCTTGCCCAATAAGCCAACATAGTTGACCTTTGAGACCCACTCACAGTAGATATCATAGGGGACTAAGTTGCGGAATATGTAAGATGCATATCGGTCAGGCCTGGGCTTCCCTGAGCTTCTCTTGCAATTATGGTACAGCACTCTCTCCAAGTTGGAAGTGATTGAGCGGAGCTTAATGTCTGCTCTGCATTTCCCTTCACTGTTTTTTGCCAGCCGTTTTGCCATGGCAATATGGCGTGGGACAAACAGATCTTCTTCCTCTTCCTCCTCTTTATCTTCCTTCGTTTTCTTCTTGACTGACAGTGCAGGTGGCTTACCAACAGAGCGCACCATTCCCTCTCTGGGCGCCTCAGGCGGCGGCTCCACTGTCTGCCGACGGAGCACGCTGTTGGGAGGAGAGGTGCAGTTTTAACTACACTCTGCACTGCCTGAGGTAACGCTCAGGCTTCATATTGTAGAACGTCACAAGACTCAGGACCTGGACCGATGCGGGGTTACTTTGCAGGTGCAAAACAGACTGGGAAGTGTATGTTTATTCCAAACCAGTCTTAATAAGAAATATTTTAAGTGAAGTAAGAGTCTAAAAAAAAGTTGATCCTGACAAACCGAACAAGGGCCATGAAATCTTGGTTTCCAAAAAGTATGGTTTTGGAGGATGTAAGGATTGAAGTCTTTATTCTGTCTCCATTAGATTTCAATCCAGTCTCTAGTGATAACAGATAGCAATCCGTGACAATGTCAAATATTCACGCTGTGAACGGCTCCGTGTGTAGTACTGGCTTCAGTCCGGTATTGTCACGTTCATACAAAGGCCCAATTAAATTGACACACAATACCAAAGATCACACAGTGCTGTATGATTTACGGACATCTTTAAACACATTTATGATGGGAATTTTGATAAATGAAAATATTCTGTCACATGAGGAAATGGTCTGGTAAACATTTGACTTGCAATGAACCGATACAAATCACTTCCAAAAACCTTGAAAACCTGACTGCTAAATTCATAGGTCCAAATAAATACTGTCATTGATAGGGTTCTAGATGAGGAATTATTATAGGCATGGACACACACTTACCGTTGAGTTGGAGGGGTGTTTGCAGCAGCCGCAGTCTTGGCAGCAGTAGCAGCAGCAGTAGTAGCAGCAGCAGCAGCAGCAGCAGCAACAGCAGCAAGCGCCTATGGAAATAAGAAAACTAAGAAGGAGGCTTCTCTACTCTTCTTTTGGCTGTATGCAATCAGTAAGAACACTTTCAGACATTTTCATTTGAATACCAGAAACAAAGATCTTTCTTAGAAAAGTAAGAAATACTGTCTTACCTCCTGTTTTCTTTTGTTCTCTGACACCTGATTGGCCTCTCCAAACTTTTTCGCTAGTCGGGCTATCTTGGCCTAAAAAACAGAAGAGAAGTAGGTAGACTTAAAATGTGGACCTTACTAGCTGCAAGGAGTGAATTTCAACAGTTCCTAAACTACCAAGCAAAAGTCAGCAAAAGAGCATTTTATTTTACATGTTAGGCTAAACAAAAACTCATTTTAAATTATGTAAAAAATTATTTTTACATGAGGGAAATTAAAGAGAATATACTTACTTGGAGTGTGTTAAGAGCGGTCTGGTGTTTTGTGGCACAGTCAATCTTATCTACTCTGTCCTTAAGCTCTTGTAAGCTTTTGTCAAAAACTGTTAGCTGCAAGACCCTCAACCGTTCTTCCACCAATTGTTGCACAACCTGGGGAATAAAAAGGCGAAAATGTGAACTTATTTTAAAGGCTGCTACACTCAAATAATGAAATACTTCAATATCTATTGGCACTGAAGCAGAGCTCAGTTAGCCTACACTTTAGAATAAAATGGTTAAGTGCAGTAGAATAGATTAATACAAACCTTTTCAAGTTTAAGGCGACTGCTAGCTTTTGCAGTAATTTTCAGTTCCAATTGTGCTTCCAACTCCACACCATCCACCTTGGGCCTCTTCCCATCCCTTTCCACTGCCTGTCCATCTTTTTCATAACCCTCTGACAAAGTGCGCTTCAATCCCGAGGTGGAGCACTTCTCTTGTACTACTGTAGGAGCAAAGAAGGAAGTCAGTGATGAATTGCTTACTGCGTGTGAATGTCCTAACAGTTGGTGACCTGAGCACACTGGTGTTTTGTTGTGATTTTTTTGTACTTTTCAGAGTTGGACGGGGCACACAGTTTGAACTTGTTTTCTTAACACCAATAGTAAACAAAAAACAGTAAGTGCTGGAAACAATGGTGTACAAAGACTTAAATTATAATTAAATTAAATTAAATTATATTTTAATAAAAAAAGAAACTACTGAAATAACATTTTATTAAATAAACTATGGCTTCTCTTTGCTTTTGAAAATTTGTGGTTGGGGGATTCATATTTTCTTTATCTTTTTTTTATTCAGCTTTGAAATATGTTATTCCAGTGCCTTAGGACAGTTTGGTCTGTATTCCTAAAACTTTTCTGCTTAACTTCTCTTAACCAGAAACAAGACAAATTATCCTGGATCATTTTCTAGAGATCAAGGTACATTTTTTGGCTTTGAAGTGCTAGCATATAAAATCCACATTTGGATGCTAAAGTTTAGTCAAACAAAATCTGCCTCATTTATTGTTACACTGCTTAATACCTGCTACTCTTTTCTTAGCTTATATAACCTAATCATTTTGGGGGATTACATTTAAGGACTTAAAAGGAATGCGGGCTTGTATTTGTAGTGTCAGTAAATTATATCTCTTTACCAAATAACACCAAGTGTAGAGTAATAGAGTAAATTCAACTTCTTCAAAAATCTACTCATTATTATTGAGCATTTAAGGACCATGTAGCAATTTTCACTGAGGCTGTGTTTTAGAAATGTAATTAAAAACTACTCAAGCTATAATTCAAGAGGTCTTTGGACATTAACCCTTGCGCCTACAGTTCTCATTGGGCACAATTTATTTTCTACATTGGTTCAAATGGAGCAGGAAGAACGTAAATCTCAGAATTTAAAAGATCTTGAATGATAATGACATATGAATATTGAATACTGAATATTACTAAATGTTGGTAAAATTTTCCTTAAAATTTCTGGTGCACCCATAAGTATTAAGTATCTATAAGAAGCCATTCTTTTTGGAATATTTGACAATTTAGCCCCACTCTTTCATACCTGTGTCAGATGGTGGAGTGGATGAGGGGCGAGATCGTTTTGTCGATTTTCCAGCTTCAGTTTTTTCCTTTTTTGTCTCTACTTTCACCGAGTCCACCTCCATCTTTTCCACCTTTATTGATCCTTGCTTCACCTCTTCTTTGTCATCCTTCACTTCTTCCTGTAGGTCCTCCTCATCTTTGATTTCCTGATCCTGCTTTGGAACCGTGACAGAGGGAGGAGCTGGACGGGATGAGGAGGAACAAGGAGCAGATGTGGCATGAGGAGAGGAAGCAGAATTGGTAGCTTTGGGGGAAGGAGGCTTCTCTACTCTTCTTTTGGCTGTGGAGGCCTCAGGGGCCTTTGCATCTATAGTGTCATTATCCATTTCCATGGGTTCTGTGCAATCAGGCTTTGTCCTATGGTCCTTGTCTGATGTTTTGCCAGATACTGCAGGTGAGAGAGGTGAATATGGAACCAAACCTTTAGCAGAATCCTTGACAGAATCCATAGCTGGGCCCTCTGTTGTAGTGTGTGCATCCTGAAGAAGAGAAGACATGGTTAATTATGACAAGGCACTGGAAGTACCTGTGGTTCTTCGACTCAAAATCAATCCAGAGTTCAACCATTCCCCTATGTCATTAGTACTACTTTTTTTTCTCTTTAAATGGGAGAACTCCATACATATGTATGTAATCTTTATTCTGCGTTACACAAACATTTCCCTAAATGTCAGCATTTACCTCTTTCTTTTCCATTTCTGTGATCACTTCTGTATTTTTTTTCTGGCCATCCTTGGCCTCTGTTGATGCTGATGCAGGGCACTCATTTGATGAGGACGGTGAGGACCCTTTCTTCCCTTCCTCCTCCATCTTTTTCAGCTCAAAGTTTAGAGAGTGGAATGGCGATATGGGAGAAGTAGGAGTCTCGTCCTTGGCTTTTGGACTTTGCGAAGAGGGAGGCGAAGGCGACAAATTTAGGGACAGGGAAGGAGCAGGGGAGCCCCGAGAGGCTGGAGAGACAGGTGATGCAGCATTGGGGGAGTTTGAGTCCAAGGTGTTGTTTTGCTCTTTGTCCGCCACTTTTTGTCCATCCTCTTTGTGTGTGCCGTTCAGTAGAGGAGGAGATGGATTGGCCAAAGATGGAGCTCCTGTCAACCTAGTGTGAAGAGTCTCCAGTTGCTGCCGATCACTGATCTTCATGGTTTTCCTGGCACGGAAAATCTTCTTCTTCTCCTCTGCCACAACAACTTCCATTTTTACCTGTAGAGGGACAGGGAGAGATTAGATGCTATCCAATGGCATAATGAGATGTGGAAGGATCTACTAAACCAAAGTGATAGCTAGGGGAGTAAACAGCACTGCCTCTCCCGCCTATGAAACTGTCCTGGGTTATACGCACTGCATAGCAAAGATGTGACTGCAGAGCTTCAGAGGAAACACTAGAGGTCACTGTGGAGCCCTAGGGTTTCCTTGTTTGTTCTGTTCTGGAAGGTTCTTTTTCCACTGAGATCTGCATACCAAACCAATCTTTTCCACAATAGACAATTTTCACAAAAGATTTGACTCAGACTCTTGTGAATCCAAGCCATTTCTCCTTCACTAAGGATCTCTGGTGTACACATATCTGTCTTAAGTGACAAAAACAAGATGCAGCTCAGTGTGCCAATAACCCTTTTTAATGTTAGTAAGAACAGCTTAAACTGCCCTGACCAATTCCCCTAGCCTCAGTTTTCTGATTAGCCTAAGGATTTCAAGTGTACCTCAGTCCCAATCCAGAGCACGGAAATTACATTGTAGTTAACAGCAGCAGCATTTCCCAACCCTCCCAACCATCTGCCTCCCATCCCCCCATGTTCCTATTGGTCATATCCTCAGCGAATCAGAGCTGCCAAATTGAGGCTGTGCTGGCAACAGTAAGGAGGTTATGCAAAAGCTGAAGGATTTTTCCGTACATAGTTTGGACTGTCGCACACATTGTAGTTTTGGGGATAGTTGTCACATTGTATGTGTATTCGTGCATCTGATGGTTGAATATTTATGATACAAGAGTACATGCAGGAATTAGTCTGATGTATGAAAGCTGTGTGCTGTAGGAAAATGAGGCAAGTTCTTATTTTGCATTCAGTGGTAAACCGGACATGTGACATCAAATAACATGCATTGCATACAATTTCATTAAATCCACTATGAATAGCTCACCTTTAAGCGGTAAGGTTCCTGATCATGGATTTAACACCAAATTCTTCAACAACCTAGGAAAAAAATAAATATATATTTTATATTGAATTTGGTATAGTACTACCACTTCAAACTATGGCTACAAGATCAGCTATATATCAAATCCACAGACATTCCATGTTAAAGCCTCACCCTTCATTGATCACTTCTGATTTTAGCGATCTATCTCTATCTCTTTAGCACTACAACAACAGAGCGATGCTTTGAGCTGCAATTCAGAGGCAAGGATTCAGAGGAGATATTTGATTGGGGGGTCACGATGAATCTCATCAAACTAAGTATAATTATGTTGACGACAACAAGGTAAATCAATGTCCATCATATTTATCAAACATTTACATAATTTAATTGATAGGCCATCCATATTAACACAAAAGTAGGCTACTATACACTGGATATTGATAATGTGATATCTATAGCCATTAGACATGCTTATGTGGTGTTACATCTAAATGTTAGTCTTCTTTTTACTACTTACAGCCTTTTCTTTGCCAAGAAAATTGTAATATAACATTAAGTGATCTATTTTTAATCAAATTTGTTTTTGCAATGCAAAACATTAAGTGATTTCACTGTTTTAGCACTACTAGCAAATTTTCAGTTCATTTTGACAAATGCTGTGATAATACTTTTTAATCGAGATATTTTTGGCCACGATAATTGCAACGTGAACATTTTATACTGGCCCATGCTTACTCAGTACTAATATTACGAAGCTTGATTAAAACAAAAGACATGGATTCTATACAAGGTTAAATGACTGGCAAAAGAAAACAGCTTCTTGCCATGATTACGACACACTGCTGCCACTCTACTGACCAGGAAAAATGGCTTTCCAGAATAATGGACAGAGATAGAGGGAAGACAAACTGCAGGAAAGAAGCTTTCAGATAAATCACTTTACCAGCCACATTTTAGTGAATGTGAGCTGAAGGTCGAGAAGCCACCACAAAGAGTTTTTCTTTTCAGCAAAGAACATGTTAACCAGGTTTTCGAGATAGACCAGTCCGTCTGTTATTAGACCTCAATGACATTATGCACATATATATTCGAGGTGGGGCATATGCAGTTGCTGTATGGCAAAGAAATACATGTCGAATGCGTAGGCTTCAGAGCAGACAGAAAGAGGCTAAAAAGAGGTAATTATATTGAGTAACGAAATCTTTAAACCCTGTTATCAGATGAGAGCAATGACCTGCTTCAGTTTTACACTGTAAAGTTGGTTTGAGGCACAGCTATGCTGTTACTTAATTGTTGCACTACAAGACTGCAATTGACAGAGTTATCTGAAAAGGCCTTGTTCTCTCACACCTGTTTGATTTAGTTTGTGTATTTTGCAACTTGACAGGGTGTGACATGAGAGAAATTTACAACATTCACTAAGCAGACTGCTGTGAACTGAATGTATACTTTACACTGTATGTAAAGCTGAGCAGCACACTAAGCTGCTGGCTAGATACACGACATTGTTAACCATGCCTACTCTGCTTGCATGTTAGCAAGCAAGGTTTATATGCATGCTTCCCGTTTAGATAAAAAACTCTCTAACTGGAATTTCCTTCAACTCATTGTTGTAAAAACAAGTCAGAAGATATTTCAGCATCATTGCTTAAATAATAACCTGAAATCCACATACAAATTCAGGAGTAGTGTAAATTCCCAGCATGCTCACTGGCTCACTTCACATTCCCCTGTTATTGCACACTGCGCGGTGCGCAATCTCCCCCTCCCCCACCCTACGGTTTCATTAACTGCGCCTGGATTCACTGCAGAAACTCAAAATGGCCATCAGCTCTGCTGTATGCAGGCAGGCTGAGCTCTCAGTAGCTAGCTGAATAGGATTCTATGTCAGCACCAGATATATCAAGTTGCACCACCACCCTGTTCATTAATAATTTGCTCTTGACTATATATGGTGAGGCTTCAGCTACATTTAAATGGGTAAACAAAATGCAGCATATATAGTCTTCATTATATTAAACAAAAATGTTAATTAAGCAACAGTTTAGCAATTCTCTCACAAAACATTATCAAAATGCTTATGCTCCATTTGTTCATCCGCACAGCTCCCATAATCCAAGTCACAGCTAATCGTCAACCAGTTTCATTGCATTGGGTGATTGTTGCAAGATATAGAAGACAGTTATTGTTATGGTTGTGGTTATGGTAATTATGGCTTACATATTGTAACTGTCCAGCATTCTGGTAAAAATAAGCATTCATTCTAAAGATTCTATTTCTTTTTTAGAAGCTTATGCCACGATACCTCAGTTCATCTGCCCATATTTGGCATTAGGGCTTTCTGCAGTCCTCTATTGACTCTGGCTCTGAGACATCCACAAAACAGTCATTACAGGCGTCAAATGAACGCGCAAAGGCTGGGTGTGGCATTTCATGAGCACCTCAAGTGTAATAAAAAAAAAAGGATGAGTCAATTAAACGATTCACCAATATTATTATTAGCAGCAATCATCACTCCTGCTGAATAGACAACGTAAATACAAGTAGGCCATACACTCTGGTGTTTACACTCGACCTAAATGTGCAAAGGTCTGATAAAGTTTTAGGCATATTACTTTACAAAACATAAGCCAAGCACAGACAAAATGTTGTCTCAGGGGTTGCCACAGTGTATATAGCCTACCAGGGATTAAAACTCATTACTGCATGGGTCTGAATTCCACCCCAGACTACACCGTTTTTTTGTTTCTGGCGATACTCCACTGACTGCTAGCAAAAAAGTTGAGTAGACTCTTTTTTAAAGTATATATTTCTGTCTTAGACGTTTTCTTTCTCATAATTCATCCTCCTTCTGTTGATATTTTCACCCACTGCATTCAACTGGAGTCAACACAATCCTTAAGTGCTCTAGTTTCAGGCACAGATGAGAGGGACTTCACAACTTCCAAGATGTTTAAAATAGTGATTTTCAGCTTTAAATTATTGCTCGGACTGTTTGTGTTTGTTTACCGAGATAGTGCCAAGTTTCTCAGTCAAGCTTTGATGACCTGGTCTGCATTGTCTGATAAGGAATTCCTTTACATTCCTTCATGCTAAGCAGTACTCAGAAACAGCAGACAAGGAGAGATATCCATCTTCTCACTTCTGATCTCCCTACCTTTTATTAGCACAATAGGTGCCAGTTTTCCTCATTGTCTCTAAGAACTTTTCCTCTGCGCCCCATTGTTTCAACATCAATAGATTGGTCATCGAGTTGCTGGTCAAGGCCTCAACGTTGCAGTATCTGTGTCAAACTACATGTGACCTTCTTCCAATCCAAAGTATTTGGAGAGCAGGGTGGTGTAGTGAGTAGGGAGGCAGTCCTTCAACATGAGGACTCAAGTTCAAGCCTCTGTGACAGCAAGCATCCGCCCTGCTGAAGTGTCCTTGAGCAAGAAATGGATTCCGTACCAGCTCCAGGGGCGTTGCTTTGTAGCTAACCAACGTCCTTGTGGAAGGGGGCAATTGAAAAGGGAATTTTTCCTTCAGCAGGGTTTTTCCTGCGTAGAGAATTCGGAGGCGGCTGCCTCCATCAAATTTCGCTCCGCCTCCGCTCGACAGAACTCTGACCGTAGTATTTTCTAACAAGCATTGCACTCTGTGGATTTGTCATTTGTAACTGCAATTGTGGTATTACGCCGATGTGGTGGCTGCGGCGCTGTATCGTAATCAGCACAGTGCACGGAGAGGCGCTGCCAAAACTGCCATTATCCTCAAGGAATTTCCTTTCCCTACTACAGCAAGAACGTGTCAGGCGGCGCCCTGATATCCCATGGCTGTTCAAACAGGTGCAGTATTTCCCATACATTTATGTATTTGTGGCGGGCCGCTGCTCATTTTCCATAGTCAGGAATTTGTACAATTTGTACAATCTTTCCCTGGTAAAGGACACAAGGGCTAAAGCCAGATACGTCTCACCCCGCAGTGCCACAGACCCCGGGAGCCCCCCGACTCCATGTTCTCCCTACATCAGGGTCACATACCTGGGTTCCTCTTACCCCCAGGTAAACAAGTTGCAAGCAAAGTTCAAGAAACATTTAAATTATTGCTAAATAGGCAAAGTAAAACTAACCTTAACCCCAAATCAAATCACAAAAATTCCCAAACTATTGCAGAGCATCAATATCCAACCTTTATTATTTCCATCTAATCCAAATCTGTAACCATATACATGGTAGAATGTAGTAAAAACGTGAAACGGAAAACTTAAGTTTTTGAATTATTGAAAAATGTCCAAAATACTGAAAATGCATCAAAATGAACCAAAATTGTGTTAAACGATTGCAGAGAATCAATGTCCAACATTTATTCTTCCAATCTAATTCAATTATGTAACCATAGTCATGGTAGAAGGCAGCTAACAGACAAACACACAGAACATGTAATTCATATGTTTTGCCAACCCCCTCTGGGGGCAATAAAAATAGCCAGAAAATATATATCAACTGTCTCCCATATTTTTTTTACTATATATTGTTTTTAATTACATTTGGAGATCAATCAGTTATTGTTATTGTTACATAATGTTTTCGGTATGCAGCTTAAGTAACATGTAATTATAAAATAATTTAGGAGATATGATTTACATGATATACGTTCTGTGTTATACGATGAGTTAATATAAAATGAATGAGTACTGGTAATATGTAGGCCTGACATGATAACACATTTTGTTGGACAATATATTTTCCCAGAAAATATCACGATAAACGATATTATCGTCGACGTCGTTTTAAAGAGCCCACATTATGCTTTTCCAGTTTCCC
>OMLI01028344.1:3027-19163 GCA_900302605.1 Rondeletia loricata | reverse complement strand
CCAGAACCATGTGAGAAACATGACCATGAGCCAGAACCACGTGAGAAACATGACCATGAACCAGAACCACGTGAGAACCATGACCATGAACCAGAACCACGAACCAGAACCACGTGAGAACCATGACCATGAACCAGAACCACGTGAGAACCATGACCATGAACCAGAACCATGTGAGAACCATGACCATGAGCCAGAACCACGTGAGAACCATGACCATGAGCCAGAACCACGTGAGAACCATGACCATGAGCCAGAACCACGTGAGAACCATAACCATGAACCAGAACCATGAAGAGGAAAAATGGCAATTATGGTCTGAGATTAACAACTGCAGTCTATAAATTGTTATAATTGATTAATTTAACTTCATATTCTGTGGATTTCACAGTGAAAGTAATCCAGTAATGACCAAAAATAGGTTACATGACTGAGTTTGAGAATCCCTTTGGATTTATCGATCACATTTTGAAGCAGATCATCAATAACCTATAACCCTAACCCTAACCCTAACCCTGTCTGCTTCAACACTCATTATTATGTCTGTGTGATCTTCTCTTTAAGGCTTTTCTTTGGTCCGTGTCCAACCTTGTGATGCAATTAGAGCTTTTAGAGAACAACACTGAGTTCAAGTGCCTGAATGCAATAGAAGAGAATGGCCTCTCTCATACGGGTGAGGCTGAAACAGATAGATAAAACATTGTATAAGAAAGATTGTGCTTGGCTAGCATACTGAACCTAAAAATATATAGTTATACCACTTGTTGGACTTGTGTTTGACATCCATACAATTTTCGAAATACATAATGGTGGTTCTGAATGGGTTTCATTGTATGGGAGTTGTTCTAGGGTCATGTTACTTATTTAGTATTGAGAACCTCATATCTGCTCCAGGATGACCTTACACTCTGTACAATTGCTTACAATACGCTTACATTTTTCAACCTACACCCTGTGTGGGTGTAGGTTGGTGTAGGTTGAAAAAATTTTCAGGGATGTGCAAAAAATATACAAAAACACCAAATCCAATTAGTATGTGAAACAAGACTAGGTGAAAACCTAGTATATGGCTGGACTGTATTGGTACGGTCACACATGCACGAAATTAACATTGGTGAATATTTGCTTCCCGTTCACTTCCATTGTATGGTCATTCAAAATGTCAATCTGATGTCATGTTGTGACGATGTCATGATGTCATAATGCGATGATGTCATGATGTGATGATGTCACGATGTGATGATGTCATGATGATGTCACGATGTGATGAATTCAGCAGGGAAAAAGACAAATAGAATATAAGCACACAAACGGAATATAAAAATAAGCAATAAAAACAGTAAAAAACCTAATTAAAACAATAAAGCAATAAAATAGAATGCACATAAGTGTGGGTTCTATAAATGTATGTTGGTATCAATTTAAACACTATAGGTACGGATTACTAACATGCATGTATGTATGTAAGTTCCAATTGTTGTTACTAGCAGTCACTACTGGTTATCTAAATATGGATTACTAAATTAGAAATATGTGATTGATGTATCATATCAATCAATATAAAACAATACATAATAAAATATAAAAAAATATCTGTTTGAGTTAAAACAGCCACCTAGTCTGGTATGATAATTGACGAAGCCCACCTTTAATGTGGCAGAATAGCCACAAAGATAATTAAGAATATTCTCAAACACCTGTGCAGTACAGGCTTCAAAGTGAAAGCCCTCATCTGCCTTTTGAGTTGTCTGTCAAACTGTCACACATTCAAATTTGACCGTTTTTTTTCTTCTTTCTGTCTCAGTTCATCTTAATTAACATAAAGCCGCCTGTCATCAATCTTCTCTTTTTCTTCACTCACTTAGATCAATGTTTCCTTTTCCAGACCAACGATAGTAATTAGTCCAAAAGAGCCTTCAGGCATGACTATTCGTCAAAGACCCTGATCAATGCCTCCTAGTTTCAGAAAATGAATAGCCATTCTTTGGATCATGTTTTACATTCTATTGGGGGGAATCAATAAATCTTATAAAAAAAGAACCACATAATTAATAAGCACAGTCCTGCAAGAAAATCTGTTTTGAAACTTCTGTCCAGAAGCTCATAAAGAAGAGTTTGGAAGAGGTTTGAATTGATATGCATCTTATTGTGCATAATGTATTAGAATTATTTCAGCACTAAATGCCCTATACTTATATATTTGCCCTTCATTGCTCCTTCCTTGTCTCTTCATTAATGACATTTCTGCACACACAAAAAGATGAATAATAGATGTTATTACTGATGAAACTTATCTGGGTAAAGTGAAATGCAGAGGATTGCCTGAACAGGCTTGAGATGGGTCCAGAGTGGGCTGGACACAACAGATAGTGAAAAGACTGAAGAGTGAAGGGGCCACTGCCTATTTATCAAGAGTAAGGTGCATGAAATTGCCTCTTAACCTCACAGTTAGGAGGTTTAATTAGAAATCACGCTTTTGCTACGGGAGGGGAGGAGGAGGAGAGTTGTCCAAACAGGGTGATAAATGACTAGTGGGACACGAGGCCTTGGAGGAACGGGGAGGCGGGTCTGGGAGAGTGAAATGTAGGTGACAGCTCAAGTCACCACAGGAGGTGAGAGACAACGGGTGGAACCGAGCGGGAGATTGCAGCCGAACCGCAAAGCCGCACCTCAAGAGCTGTAAGGGCTGTTATCAACAAGAGTTTAGGGCAGCGTGGCAGACAGGGGCAGGATCAGGAGAAAGGACAAGGTGACAGCAGGCTGACCTTAGTCGTAAATATGTGATCACTTAGGGTGACAAATAGCCTGCGGGGCTTCCAGCTAGAAGGTTAAAATCGTTACTCAAAATGCCCTGATCTGATCTGATATTTTGAAGTCCTAAAATCAACTCGGTGTATTTGATATTGTTGGAAAAGAACACCAAGTGGCATGTTATGTTGGAGGGTCAGTGGAACTGCAGTGCAACTAGGTACAGTTCCCTAAAATGTAATGTAAAGTATTGTAGGGACCTTAAAGTCCTTGAGCATGATATTACATCTTTTTTACTTTTTTTCAAGCAGTTATACCAGTTACATTCACAAATCATAGCCATCACCAACATCCTAATAATTATGAACACTGCCCAAGGTCTTTAAGAGGGATGGAAGATTAGCAATCAGTAAAAATCTCTTCATGCAGCACCATGCAGTTCTGCAATATGGATTGGGGCTTTAAGTCATTGAGTTGTGCTGTGAAAAATTAAGGAGAATGAAGTACTTTTAGGTTCATGCAGTAAAATGTTATCCATCTTTTGTTTCTGTTGGGAACATTCAACAGTTCTTTCTGTTTGATCGATCTCAACTGACATTTAAAACACACCACCTAAACTGTTTCGGCCAAAATGGGTCACCACCTTTACTGGCAGGGTGAAGGTTTTTTTGCTCAAACTCAGCATAAAGGGCAAGAGACAGAGTGAAAAGAGAATCAATGCTGGACTCACGCCACTAGCCTAACCAAAACGTTGAGTGTGCAACATTCTACACGAATGCTGGGCTGGGACGTAGAGAGCCTTTAAAATCCCACTGATCACACAGGCAGATCTATGGTGAGAGAGTCTGAGGGATTACAGGATAGACGAGAGTAGTAGCTCAAAGAGCGGCAGGTAACAGGACTGGGATTGGGATATTTTACATGTCCTTTCTACCATGTTTGGGGTTCCTAGAAATCAAACGTCTGCAGTCTTTGACTAGAGATGACGCGGATCTTTGGCACAATGCAGGTCATATGAAAAGGTCGGCGATTGCACAAAAGGGCAGACCGGTGATACGATCTGAAAACAGAGTGAAGATGTGAATGATTTTTGTAGCGTTCCCGTAAATGTAGAACTTTTACGTGTGGCACATTTTGATTTAGAGCTAGACGGTTAAAGGTGAAATACCGTAAATGCTAAAAACGCTTGCAATGTAGCGATTATTTTGATGCTCTTTGCGTTGATTGACAAATATTTCTTGATTCATTTTCATGGTCATTGATATTAATTGTGTACTCTGTCATGCCACTTTTGAGATGTGGCTGAGATTGCATCTGTAAATAGATATGTTGGGGGAAATCATGCTGTATAATCCACAGCTGATTCAGCAGCCCAGTAATTCTCCTCCAACCTTGTCCCGTCCCTGCTTAATTCTACCGCCCAAAAACATGACATGGCCTGCTCCATTATTTAGCAGAGGACATATCCTTGAATCAATGCCAAAAAGTAATCTGTGAGATTCATATCAAACAGGAGATAAGGAGACAGGGACGATGGAGAGGAAAGCCAGTGATTTTCATATATCTGACTCCCTGCACCTCACCGCTTTCTAATTATATTACGATTAATTGCCTGGGGTCTGAGGGACTCCGGTTACTGGTGTTAGAGTATTAATGCACAGCACACACCTTGTTGGCTAGGCCCTGGACTTCCATGAAAAGCCCTGTTAATTAGGCCTGTGGTGAGGTGTGATAAAAAGGGACCGGTACATAACCGAGCCCCAGCAGAGCGGGGATGCTGAGGTCACCTGCCACCGGACCTCCGACAGCCTCCGCCCGTATCACACGGGGCCACATGCCGCTCCTCCGTCTCAAAGCACGGCTGCCGGGGGGAACTGTTCACACAGACCGCACCACCGACGAGCTATGGCCTCTCCTAATCTAATACCTGTCCAATTGATTTAGCTGGAGGTACGTACGTTCCCCCCCACCACTCCCAGTATGTCTCCGCACACCGCAGAGATCTAATGTCCCTCGTAAAGTTAAACATCACATGGAGATTTTTAATGAGAGTTCCATGCTCGTTTCACGCTCAATATCTGTCCTTTTCCTCTAATGTTTCCATGGCCTGCTCCCTCCTTCCCCCAGCTGAGAGTGAAGCTGTTAACATCAGTCAGCCTTCAGCCCTGCTGGACGGAGACAGTTGTCATGCTGGGCTCTGCGTTGCCAGATAGGCCCACCGTGCCCTCAGGTTACCTCTACACTTCCAGTTTGACACCCCGGATATTTACTTGCTATAGAGAAAATTGAAAAATACATGGGAGTTTAAAGTGGGCAGCACAGGGGAGGCACATTTTGGACTTTTGAACCCAAGGTGTTTTCTGTGAGGGCTTGGAAGAAAAAATGGCTGTTTCTGTGGCTCACAAAACGCTGTCTGCTTTCTTAACGCAAACACCTTTCAAACACAACCAAGATGGGAACATCTTCATCCAGACTAATCATCTGGTCCGCAGGAAAACTGTCATAATGCATCATTTCCCTGAACAGAGGAGGAATTGAAGCAAGTCCAGAGTGACTTATAATGAGTGCAACATTAGAATAAGCTAAAATTCCTAGATTGAAGGGGGAGAAAGAGAAAGAATGCAGGTTGGAAACTGGAGTGTCAGTATTTGTTGAGAGTGGGGAGAATGTACTTGTTTACGTTCCCCACCTACATTTTCCCAGCCAGTTCGGGGATTCGAACCAGCGACCGTCCAGTCACAAGCCTGCTTCTCCAACCTCGAGGATACAGCATGGTATAATTTATTTTACCTTGTAATGATGATTAAAATGGAAGAGATCCTCAGTGCTCAGAGAAAATCGGATTATTTGATTTTAATCTTACCATCTTGTGGCGTGTAACTTTTAGCTGTTAAATCTTTTTTTCTGGGCGTTATCTTGCTATTATTATCTTGCCATTGGTTTTAATCTTTATATTTGCATTCATTTTGCTGCATAACTGACTTGAAATCTCATCCAACTGGTTGTTATAGTGACAAAGGCTCAAACAAAACATGTCAGGGTCTCTGCAGACAAAGCTGTCATATTGACAAAGTTATCAGATTGAATTCAGAGTGCTTATACTTTGGAAAAGCTCCATGAATTTCTTCCAAATGGTGAAAGCATCGTGTCAAAGATGCTCCTTGAAGAAATGATTTGGCAGTGGTTGTATTATATATTCTGAACCCCTCGGACACATCATCAGTGATTTAACCTGCGGTTGCTGGGTGCTTCAAAACTTTCAACATACAACAGCCTCACGCAGGCGAACCAGAAGGCGAACCAGAAGGCGAACCAGCCGGGGGTGATCAGCCCCCTGCTGGTTCCCAGTCCATTGATTGCTCCTCTTGATCCACAGCCAGTTTGAGTTCCTTCTCTGGATTCTCTGTAGTGGTGTTGATGGCCCTCCTCTTGTGCACTTGTGATGGCAGGGTGGCAGTCCAAATCCGTCCTTAATTTGTTCCGTTCTGGCATTTTCAAAATTGCACTGATTGGCCTAAGAGGGGGCGCCACAACGTTTGTTTACTTGTTACCGATTGGCCCAAGGGGTGCCTGCATCATTCACGGGGAATGACATGTTTACTTGTTTACCTTTACTATGTCATTACATATGTATGATTTATTCTTCTTTGTAAAGATGACAGTGCCTAGTTTATACATGCTACTTTACATTTAATCCATTGAAGCTCATGAGCTAGCATGATATATTGAAGGTCATTAAAATGACCACTGGAAAACGACCATGTCTCTAACATAGCCTACTTTACATGCTACTTTGTGTGTCTACTTGTTTTGATTTTGTCAAATTTGGTCATGTAAGCTCTCTTACTAGCCAAGATAAATTGAGATGATATATTTTGATCTTGTCCAATGGTTACTTTAGCCAGTCTGGGTAGAAATCACTTTTGCCTGTTACTCATTTGAACTTAGATGTGAATTTTGCACACTGGATTGTTGATTTTCTAACACAGAGAGAGGGTAAATGGGGTAATGTCTGAGTGCTGCTCCTCTTCCACAGGCTCACCCCAGGGTCCTGTTCCCTCTCCTGTACATTCTCCACACCGATGTTATTATGGCCCGGATCTAAAGATCTGCGCCAGTGCAGATCGAATTGCGGGCACAAAAACCTTGTTATCTGATCTACTAAGACAGCGGTAGCTCACACAGAGGCTTTATTTGTGGCAAGCGTTTTGATTCACCTCCTCATATTATACCAACGCTTTTTTTTACCTCCTGCATTCACTCGTCGTCCCAGAGTGCCTTTTTACATGCTGGTAAAACATGTCTTCTTTGCAGCAGAGAGCTCTTTGGGGGTTTTCTCCACCACCAACACTTCCAGCTCCACTGGAGAGAAATCTGCTCTTCTTTTGTCCATCATTAAGTTGCAGCTCATGGGGGAAACTGCAGCAATCGTGCTATTGTGCGCATTGTTTGGCCTTTATATTTGCACAGTCGCAAGTCTAATAAATTATCTGCGCTTCGGCTCATTTGCCACAAGCTAAACCAAACAGACTGACGTTTTAATTTATAAAACCTACTCAGCAGATAGACTCTCCACCCCGTGCCCCTGCTTGCTTGCATTATTTCCTTGACACATGAAGCTTGTTAGGTATGAGAACAGATTTCAACACTATAATGGTGAAAGACCTTGTCCTCACTAAAGAAAGGGGCAGCGCAGCAGCTCAGTGGTTAGCAGTCAGGTTAGTTTGCATGTTCTCCCCGTGTTCGCCTGGGTTTCCCCCCACAGTCCCAAGACATGCAAGTCAAGAGGATTGGAGACTCTACATTTCCCTTTGGTATTATCTGTCTGCGTTAGCCCTGTGATGAACTGGCGACCCATCCTTCCGCCCAATGCATGCTGGGATAGGCTCCAGCCCCCTGTGACCCTGTACAGGAAGTTAATTTTAGCCAGTATAGCATTGCTGCATTTTGATTCAACAGCCCAAGCTCATTTCTGGTCAGTCTTAAAGCCGTTTGGAATACCCGGGAAAGATTTCTCCCTATATCACACTCACTTTGATCCAGCAGAAGAGGAATTAACCTGCGTTAGCACCACTTGGTACAAAAAGAACAGTGATTAAACCTTAGAAACAACTGAGGGGATTGTGCTGTCACCTTATTTGGACCGGGGCTATAGTCTCTTCATCTCTTCACCTTCACAACCTCCAGCTTTGCTGTCATGTTTGGTGCCAGCAGGCTTGATCTCCTTCTGCGGCTTGGTATTCTGTTATTGTGGCTGATCTAAAGTACGAGTTTGTGATCTATAACGTCTGCACTATACTGTGTCAACACAAGGAGCAGTAGGGTGAGAGAACCTATGGGTGATGAGGTTAGAGTACGTTAATGTTAAGTAGAGGTATGAACTGCTGGACTAGAGGTAAACAGACTGAATAGCACTGAGCAGTTTGAACAAAGATGAGTTAGTAAGGAGTTACTAATTGCATATCATTTGCATGTTTTCTTTACTAGAACGTTTTTGGATTAAATAAGGCTACGTTCACACCGCAGGCCTTCGTGCTCAATTCAAAATTGCTGCTCATATCTAATTTTTTGGATGACTGTTCATATCTGTTCTAGGATGTAACCCATCTTCCATACCAATATGAAGTGACAGTGATGCTGAAAAGGCGTAGAGTAACAATAAAAAAAGATGTCACATCCATTTGTACCTACGCTTCTCCCGCTTGTTTCCAACACATTTTGGTTACGATATGTGCCTTCGCATTTTGACTGAATTGAGGCGTCTCCCCAAACACAGATCAAGAAAGCTATTTAGCTTTCTCTCCATTGTTGTGTCTTGTTGTCCTCCATGCTGGCGCTGGCTCAGCCAAGCTGCCGTGGGCGCCAAAATTATTACAATTGTAAATGGCATAAGGTTTACTTATTATCATGGCAACGCTGACAAATTTCGACTTGAGCATTCAAATGCAAGTCGCATGTAAGTCGTATGCCTTGGATCAGATTTTGTACCACATATCCATGAAGTCCAGATCTGAATTGAAACAAGAGGTGCTTGAGCTGCCTAAAGTCCCGCCATAATCACCATGATATATTAAACAACACCAGTTATTTGATTTGATTTGATTTGATGTTTATTTGAGAAGGGACAGTGCAAGTTAATGAACACACTTCGTGAAGTTTGTAAACAAGCCAGGTTATAGCCAAAGGCTAATTTCCACCTGTTGTCCCTTAAAAGATGTTCCCTATAGGGGAAAGAAAACAAGTCTAAAAACATACATTATGAATACAACAGTGAACATCATACTACATAGCATATCATACACACAGCAATACATAGTTTAAAACAATAACAAACATCATGAGCATAAAAAATTAATGTAAAAATGTTTTGCTAATCAATGCATTAATTAGCAAATATTTATATGTCAACATACTTGTGTTCACATGACACATGGGTGGCATCCATATGAACTATGTACTTTAAAGCATTAAGAAGTTATAGTAGTTTCAAGACAATATTCTTTCCTCGTTAATATGCAAATGTATGCAGCAAGTTGCTCCAAAATCTACTGTAAGTATGCAGTTTCTATCATGTGTTGTTCTTGAGTTACACAAACACACACAGACGATCTGTGTTACATCAGAATTGGGACACTTTCAGCTGCAGTGTGAATGTTGTATAGCTTCTTGGTATAAAATGATATGGGATATTGATAACGCTTTGTTGAGGCTGGTCAGCAGATAAGAATGAAGGGAGGAAGACAATCAGAAGAAGGCGTCATCTGAAGAATAAACTGAGCTCATTACAATATCATCATAGATCACAGTCCTATTGATCTGTGACAGGCTATGGGAGAGCTGATCAACTTGAGCTCGTGCCTCTCTGCAGTCAGTCGTACATGTTTCTGCTCCACACTGAGGTTTTGACATCAGTGGGACTAAATTACTTTTGCCTCTACTGTAGGCCTTATTACGAATACATTACAGAGTAACATGTTTGTATATCAATGTGACAATCTGTGTACGTTCATCTTATATGATCTTCTATAATATATTTCTTTATAATATAAAACTATACAGAGGGACCAACATATTTATCATACATTTTGCAACTGGCTGAATGTTATTAATCATCTCAGACAAAGAGAGCACGTACCCCTTAAGATTGTTGATATCTGACTACGCATCTAAAAGAAATACTTTCAAGAGTCAAAATTATTCTAATTGTGGAATAGATCCTAAACCCAAACCCTTCATTTTAAAATGTCTTCACAAATAAGTGACATAGAACAAAATAAAAGGCTAAATAAATGAAATCTGAAATCTAAGCAGGGGCAGAACATTTTAGTTCAGTCACATTGCATGTGGAAAATTGAAGGAGTTCTCCAGTCCAATATTCTCTGCCAGATAGATGTCTATCACCTCCTTAGTAAATTAGCAAGCTGGCTGTCATTAGTGCTGAGCGATTCGTGTTTCTTGGGATCGGTTCCGTTTCGGTTTGGTTATTGAAAATGATTTCGGCTTCAATTATTTTACGCCGTGCCTGTGAATTTATTTTAAAAAATGACATTGGCCTCAGGAGAAGATGGTATTGCCTCCCACTGCTTTTCCTCCATATGATGCTGCCCCTTCTCTTCTTCCCTGTCTGCTCGTCCCTGCTGCTCAGCCTGACACTAGATAACACCGTGACAGCCCATTACTGCTTATCATATCCAATAATATCTAGTAGACTACATCAGAATATGCTATGATGAGTGATTGCAGCCCCTTTCTGATTGTACCTTTTATTTAATCTTTCAGCTACCTTGTCACATCATTAAAACAAAGTGAGAAGTGTAAAGCTCGCCTGTCCTTTTATTTGAAAATAACCTACATTCTGGTTAATTGCTCAGCACTAGCTGTCATTATCCATTTTCAAAATCCATTTTGATTCCACTGAAAGCTTTTTCAATTCGGATGATAGCACAGTTGCTGAGTAACCATGAAGCACGAAGAGAAGATGGCCGATCTGACGGTTATTGCCGCTGAAGCAGAAACGACCAGTCGGTGAACCCGGAGAGAGTGAGGGTCGTCCTTCGGAGGCTTGCAGACTGAGCCTGAGCACTTAAAACCCGACTCTGTCACCCTGTCTCCCTCTCTCTCTCTGCATCTATCCTTGTCTGAGGGTTTGGGTGTGACTACATGCACATAGCCTATTTTCTACATCGATGGATCTTTCATTGGAAGGCTGTTCATCCATTATATCGGCATCGTTTCAGTCTTTTGTACATATGCCACTTCCAATTTATTGTTGTATTTATTGTTGTATCCTTTCATTTGTGGCATTATTATCCACGGTTGATTTGTATTATACATTGTGGGTGCACTACGCCCACGATAGCATGGCAGAGGCACTTCAACAATGTGCGAAAAGACGACATTTTTAAGACACACATTTCCCATTTTGAAGTGTATTTTTCAAAGGTATTGCAGAGAGTACTGGGCGTGAGAAGTGTTCAGGCCCACAGCGCTCCATAGAGACGGACAGTGTGACAGCACACCGTGTTAGAGGCAATCACCCGTGGTCCTGTGAGTCTGACCAGCAAAGACTCCTGATCAAATGGAGGCAGGGTGCATCAGCTGAACACTTTGGAGCTCATGTACAAAACCTTGCATAGATTCATCACTAAAACTGCAATTATTGGCATTATGAATACAAACAACTGATGAATCTTGTAAAAGAAGTGAGATCAATAGCAATAAAGGAAAGTTCTGCACTGCACACATCATTACAATCAAGGTAAAGTGGGCATGACCGTAACATATAGTTTCTGCCACTGCACATCAGTGTGTGAATGTGAATATATGCACCATGATGATAGCTTAACAACACAGCATACAGGAACATTGGAGAAATTGTATTGCATAGCATCTCAAATATGTATACCTTATGTGACAGTCTGGGTTTAAAAGGAAGGTCACACTTTATTTGAATAGTCCAATGTTGATATTCAACTTCCTATCAAGTGACTATAATGTGTCACTAAAAAGTCTACTGAGTTTCAAATGATACTCATAATTATGTGAAAAGTAGTAGTATATTCAATGTCTGGGCGAGGGTTAATCTCAGGGTTGGGGTTAATGTTAGAAATAGGGTCAGGTTGGGTCGGGTTAGGAAATAATGATTATTATTATTCAGTTTTATCCCTAAAGTTTCCATTTAAATTTAAAGAAACATTAAACCAAATTTTATATAGGTTACGCTATGGCTCGTTGAAGCACCACACATATTTCCAACAATAAATATCACCATAAAACTCTACATGATAACTATTACCACTTTCAATCAGACCAATGTTGAATAGTAGAGAGAAAAGATAGGTGCATGCTATGGCCTGTACTTCTTTTGCGTTTGCCTGCCTTTACCATTCGCCATCACCATATCTCAACCCAGATCCCCTTCAAAATGTATGCAGATGGTGTAGAGAATGTGTGGGGGTTGCGTTTTATAAATCCCGAACTCAGCGTGGAAACATATGTACTGTATGTGCATCTTTTCTGTATATGAGATCCCTTGGAAATAAACACCCTCCTCCTAGCTCATTGCCATTTTAAACTAGAAAGCATGCCTTAGGCTTGGCTATGAAATTTCCATTGAATAAATTCACACACTGTTCCACCGCCGTCACAAAACACATAAGTATTACATGAACACCTGATGAAAGCCGACATATGGATTCAATCAGTATTCAATAGCGTGCCATGTACAGTAGCTGCTATGAAACGTGCTCAGGTGGGAGGAATGTTTTATAAATTGGGGTTGATGTAAAATGTTACTTGACTTGGGTATTGCTGGCGTCGTTTTGACACTCGGTTCTTGATTGCTATAGCCTTGAAAATGACTCCTCCTCAATAAAACAATGTGGCATGAGCTGACATTACAACTTTCTGCAATGTTAATACAATTGCCAGCAAGTAGAACTACATCCTGTAATGAGATATCAAACCACTAGCTGTAACTAACATCCACTCACATTGATGGCACCTCCAATTTCACAGGAAAAATCTCTTTAACGGTGTAAAAAAAAACAGCTATTGGCGATGTATGTGTAATTTTTTTATTCCCACGGATAATTGTTCAAATGCAAACGACGTGACATCACATCGAGATATAACTATCTAAAACATCAAAGGTAAACATCAGGCGTTGTTGTCAGCTCCTCAGAATCAAAGAGCCAATATTGGCTTTTTATTAAAAAAGATCAAATAAATATAAGATCAAATCAGATATCGCCATGTCGTCTACTGCGGATATGATGGAGGTTCCTCCCTGACCACAGCTACATATAAACAGTCCGTTCAACCTGCAGTGATAGATAGATAGAATACTTTATTGGCAGTTATAAAAATTATAACAGAGTCATCATTTTATAAAAACGCCAACGTGGACGGACAAATAAAGCCGTAGCTTGTTTCCATTGAGGCCCACTTTGGGACATAGAACAATTACACAACATACTATACAAACCACCATGAAACATAAAAAAGTGTATCCTTATATACATAGACGTATACTATACACATATATACATATAGGACAAGAAGTACCCAAAGAGATAATCCAGTGCAGAATGAGGATCTAACTAAGACCACGTATAGTGAAATGTTATTTTCTTTGCACGTTTTATTTATCCATTCAACTAATTTCATTAGTATGGGTTTCTATAGAGAGTTTTAATGTCCCATGGTCTAAATGATGATATATCAATTTTGGTCTGAATCGTCTTTTGAAAGCGTCGACACTGTTAGATAACGTTTATAAGATGTGCAAAGTTGTGGTCAGCAGGGTACATACACATTTTATCTGACTTTTACAGTTGCACTAGTGAGCTAATCATAAAGTCAGTATGCTGTGGTTATCTGGCAGGGAATATTCAAACGGTCAGTTCCAGCCCAGTTAGGCCTAAATTCCTCCTAATGCTTCCTTTTCATGCTAGTTCTGTGTATGCTTACAGGCTCACGTCATTCACACAGCTGGATGTTTTTCTATTAACATTTTGTCATTTGTCTAAATGTTGCTTTTCGTGATTTTGAGCATTGGAGGAATCTAAGAAACATCATTTCAGAAAAAAATATAAATAATTTCACTTAAAGCAATTATAACAATTCAATTGAGATCAAAAGCTCCCTGCATCTTTATCTGACCTGCTCTCACGCCCGTGTGAATGAGCAGCCCTCCCAGTGAATACAGGGTGTTTATCATTTTCAAAGGCCACATTTTCGGTAAATCCTCCACTTTCCTCCCTGACAGCCAAACCCAACAGTAGAACCTGCGTGTCTGTCAGCTCTGCCTCCTCTGGGACTCTGATGGGGCTGGAACTCTCCATGAACCCTTGTGAATTATTCATCGGCACATATAATGTTCGCAAATTATTTTATATGGTGGGGAAAGATTCATCTTAGGAGCAGGAATTGGGAAGGGAGAAGCTAATGTGTTTATTATGCCAAGATAATGGCATGAGATGGAGGCCAGGGGTGGAGAATTTGGAGAAGTGTTTATACTTTATATTCATTGGAGGGTAGCATCTGAATGCCTTGTGGTCACATGATGGCAGATGTCTTTTGGATGCAATTTGTTGGTGTTAGTGTGTGTGCATGCGCGTGTGTGTGTGCATGCACGTGTATACGCATGATGGCAGATGTCTTAGATGCATTGTGTGGCGTTTGTGTGCGTGCACGTCTTCCTCCGTGCGTGCGTGCAGTGTGTGTTTATGCAACATATAGATTTGCCCAGTCTAGGTTTCAGTCCAGAACCAATGTTGCTCCGCTCTTATTGGCTGTCGTTGGAAATATAATTCAATAAACATTACCCAGGCACTTCTCTCTCTGAGTGGCAGAGCACACCATTAGAAGGAGGGTTGCTTTATTACTGCCGTTTGCCTTGCTTAGCTGAGAAGGGCCGAGATCCATCCTCACATAAGTTAATATCCGTGCCATAACATTGCACTATCAGGAAGATAGGCTGCATCTGATCTCAAGGCAGACTGTTGTGTTGAAAGGAGAGACGGGAACTCCATACAGATATGTCAGGCCTGTCAGTGGAGAGATGGGATCTTGCAGCGCAGCTACCTGGAAATAAAAGCTTTTGTTTTTCTTTTTCCGGACAGTGAACCGTTACGTCGACACACCTTTTGATTGATGCTTGCGTTTGATCCGGGTTTGACATTCCGATCACAGTTTCCGTGACCGGTCGGAGAACGAACTCATGAACGGTATTCATGAGTTCCTTTTATTGCACCCAAACAGAGTACTTTTGTCTTAGTGGACTGTTTGGATTCCCACCACAGCCCCTCAGTATGATGCTTGACTGCTGAATACGGGACATTTTTTTGGCTGATAATATATTCATACTGTGCTACAGGAATGTGTCTCTCCTTTGCCTTTCATAAATTGGGGTCAGGTGATATCCGTCACAGCAGAGAATGCGCTTAGTGCTGACAAAGTCATGTTGACATTTTTTGGAGAGGAAAGCACAAAAATAAATAAAAAAAAGTCTCCCAGGAGGCAGGGAGGAGAAGAAATTAAATTGCCTCTCCGCAGCCGCTGTTAAGAATGAAAACCAATCAGCCGCCCTTCAATTCACACTCACAACTCCACAAAGATTGAGAGGAATATTGACATTAGTATTAACAAATGCACTGTCCTTTTCAGGCCTCACGCTGTGCGGCTAGTTGCAACTGTACTGAGACGATTTGTTTTCTTTTCTCATTGATGAAACAGTTTAAACCCGATGGATTCATGGGTATTTTACAAATATGGCTATTAGTAATGCTTGAATAGGCCTATGTGTATTGTGAAACTGAATAAATAGAAGACCCCTGACCCCCCATGCATAAAACATGTATCAGGATTCTTCAGATTCCTGCATTTCATGTTGAAAGTACACAAATCCTTTGCTTGAGTAAACCAAGAAATACCCCGACTACACAGCTGAGTAGGATTTTCTCATGAAAACACAGCTGTGATGACTCGCTCTAATTCTAGCAAGAAAACGAAACAAAACTAATATTGTCAGCACTATTATCAGAATCCCCAGTGGTGAGTTTTGTGCTTTTGTTTGGCCTAATTTGGGAGTTCTCAGGCTCCGTTACCGAATCCGTTCCAGTAACCTGAGTGTTCTGTTCAAAGCAGTGGGAAGGAGAAATGATATGGACAGAGAGCCAGTCACAGGGGCTCGAGAACGTAGCACTAGTGGTAACTATCACAGTTAATTTAACAATGATAAACTCGAGAAAATCCTAAATGACTTGAACTGCATGATGGTCAATATCTGGGTCATTATGTTTGCTTAAGACTTAAGAGTTTGTGTGCTGGTGGGAGCAATGAGCTAGTGGAAGCAATTCTGCTGGAAACACATTAATTGGTGCTTA
>OMLI01028271.1:0-16520 GCA_900302605.1 Rondeletia loricata | reverse complement strand
GCACACACACGCACGCACACACACACACACACACACACACACACACACACACACACACCTGGCCCAGTCAAAGCTTGGGCATCTTTAATTAAATCTCTGCGCGGTATAAGGGAAGCATTGTGTGTGTGTTTTTATCTGCAGTAGTTGCTGTAGTTGTGTGTGTGTGAAGGCAGCGCTGGGTCAAACCGTGTTTCTAACATTCCTGCTCCTCTACCAGCAACAGGGGAAACGCTGCTGTCACCGGAAAACTCCTGTCAACTCCAATTGTAACCCCACTGTTTCCACATTTTCACTTACGATGAAGGTTAAGTTGTTGTTTATGGAACGAAGAAGTTTTAATTCCAGTGGGCCTGTGAAACCCGTTCAAAACTAATCATACATTTAAAAAAAATACATAACCAGAAACCATAAAGTAAGGCTTGTTCCCTAAAACCTGAACAGTTGACTATTTGGACTATTTCATAACTGCTCTTACTTTAACGATTTGGGCAAAGCAACAAACACTGGCCTGAGATCAGCCTATAGGTCCACTGCCTTACTTTTCATGTTGGTGTTGGCTGGAAAGCATTGAGTGTAAAACATCAACATGCTCTGAGTCGGTTTATCTTTGCAATTTTGCTGTTGCCAAAACGTGCTGTTTAAAGTTGATCTGTGTTACAGTGTCATGTGAATGAGAATCTACTGCTGTGGTAAAAGGCACACTGAAAAAAACAGATATGCAGAGATTCTCTAACCAAAATGATCCCTTCCGCTTTCACTTCATTCTTCCCTTCACCGGCACGACAGCAGCTTGAGTGCTGCCAATCAATGTAACAACTGTAGATAATCTGTGTTAAAAGACAACAAACTGCCAGATCAATAGCCATGCACTGAGCGAAAATGCTTATAATGGTTTTTCGCCGCTGGATTGATCACGTTAAGTACAGAGAGTAAATTGGAGACAATTTGGAGGCTTATCGTGAATATTACTCTCTATAACAGAGCTGACCTATAGACTGACCTATAGATTCACTAGCTGTGAGTGTAAAAACAAAGTGCTCTGACACACACACACACACACACACACACACACACACACACACACACACACACACATTATTCAGTCATGACTATACAGCCTGACTCCCCTCAAAATTATTCCAACGATAAACCGATTGACTCTCATCCCAAATTATTTCAACACTAAATTGTTCATAACCATTCTGATACATTTTATTAAATCGTAGCAGTATTTACAATGTACAATCACTGAATTATTCCATTTCAAGACACGTTTAAAAGTGCTTTTTGTGAAGTTTAGTTCTGAATAAATAAAGGAGTTTCCATTTCCTGACAACAATACAACAACAAACGACAGTAAAGCTGCAAATGTGCTCATCACCAATAGGAAAAAAAGTTAGAGGTTTAAATACTGCTACAACATTCCTCTTTTTTTGAAAGCTCATATTAAAATACCTTGTATGGGTGGGTAAACAATAGGAAAAAATCCAGACCTGATGCAATGTGTTGTGTCCCATTAAAAGGTAAAAAAAATGAAATACTCGAATGAATAAGTGGTCTTCTTCTCTTCCTTATCCAAAAATAACTCCCATGTTGGCATGGAGGTGGGACATTTTTCCAATCACCATGGTCCGGTGCCATCAAAACACAAGTCAGCTCGGCAGTCTCACAATTAGGAATCCAAGCGTTTGAAAGCAGACGCCGAGGTTCTCTCCGAGGATTAGACTCCCAAACAGAGCAGATTACCGACAGCATGTCCCAAGGATCCATCACAATATCAGAGCGGTGACGACGGAAACGAGACGCAGGAGGTCAGCGGCTGATGGGAAGCTGCGGTAAGGAGATGGACGGATGGGCCAAGTGGCTGGGAGCAGCGAGCACTGAGAAGGGATGACCTGCATGCAGAACACAAGAGAGATCATATGAATTTTAATAGCAGTTCTAGCATTGATTTTGATTCCGTTTGACAAAATGCTATCGTTGAGGGATGAAGACTCTTGAAGCACCCAGAGGATGGCTATAGAAGATCGTACATGTGTAAAAAGATCATCCAATGGACGATAAAAGATTTAGCATGATAAAGGAGAATGTCGCACACTTGCAATGCAGACCTTGCGCTACCTGATGACGAAGACCTACTAGGGTCTAAACGTAACCCCAACATATTTAAGTAAATATGAGGGAGCAGTGTGCGCCGTTCTCCTTTTTCATGACTCCTTTTAAGCTACTACTAAAAAAAAATTGTTCACGGATAAAACATTTACTGTACCCCTTAACACTTCCTCGTGTGTAAAATGGCATCGACACAGGCAAGCTGATTCAACCAATGAGCACGATGACACTCACTGTCCAGGTATCCATGCAGGGCCAGAAGGTGTGGTCGGTCCGGGCTGCTGAACGGTGAATAGTGGAGGTCGTCTGGCAGCGACGGGGGCATTCTGGACAGTGGTGCACTCTGGGAATAACCGTTCTGAGGTGGGTGCTTTTTGTGTCGCGCACGACAGTTCTGAAACCAAACCTGGGAAATATTGCAGATAATGTGAACACACAGTAAGCCGGGGGAAATGCTATGGATTTTGGCGATTTGTTTGTGCAAAAATGGACATTCATAGCTATCGAATATCAGCACAAAATATCAGCTATCGGCAACTTCGGTCCAAAAATATTGGTATCGGTATCAGCCTTAAAAAATCCACGTGTATGCATTAGAAATATGAATTAAAGATATATTCCATAAAAACTGAATTAATAGTATTGTCTGTATGGTCTAGTAAAATTGCATCATAATATAATGTTATGTTGTATCACTGCTTACTTGTATGACTCGTCTGCTTAGTCCTGTCATTTCTGCCAGTTTCTGTAGAGTCTGGGCGTCAGGGTTGTTGTCCTGGGCAAACTGGGTCTGCATCACCTGCAAGGAGAAACTGCAGTCAGACATGAACCATGATACACAGATAGTATGAAACACATTTGGCTTTACTCTCACAGAAAACTGCACTGAACCCTCACTCACACACACACACACCTCAGAGGCAGAATCTACCTGCAGTTGTTCTGCGGTGAAGGATGTCCGCGCCCTCTTGGCTGGTTTGGGTTGGCAGTCCTGATCCGAGGGCAATGCTCCCTCCAAAGTCAGTCCTGTGCCTACGTGGAAGCACATTGGGAATGGGTTTGCTAGTTCACCCCAACATGAAAATGCAGTCATTATCTACTCACCCCCATGTCAGTCAAAACTCCATTGAGGTCGGTAGGACCACCAAACACACAGCGAGTTAGCCCCCGTAGGTCCACCTCAGCCTTCTCCCTAACTATTGAAGTTAACAGGGCCGTCTTTTTACAGCTCCAAAAAAAGCATAAAATATCCGTCATATTTCTCCAAACAGCTTGCGCATGCATAATCCAAATGTTTTATAGCCAAACGATTACACTGTGGGTCCAAAAATCCAATATTTACCCCGTTATCTCCTATTTTTCCTCACTGACAATACTCTGGTTGCACGCATACCGTACAGTGCTCTGGTGGAAGACTATGCTTGGTACTGTATGGTGTGTGCACGACCAGAGTATTGTCAGTGGGGAAAATATAGGAGATAATGAGGTAAATATTGGACTTTTGAACCCACAGTTCAATCATTTGGCTACAAAACACTTGCAGAACACTGCACGAGCTGTGTGGAGAAATGTTATGGACATTTTATGCTTTTTGTGGAGCTGTAAAAAGATGTCCGTGTTAACTTCAACAGTTAGGGAGAAGGCTGAGATGGACCTAAACAGCTTGGAAGGAGGCTGAGATGGAGGCTAACTCGCTGTGTGTTTGGCGGTCCTACCAACTTCAATGGAGTTTCAAATGACATTTTTATTTTGGGGTGAACAACTATTCCTGTAAGAAAATCCTTTCTACATCTCTCCTTAGATGTTATTCTTCTTACTCCAGGTTCACCAGAATATGTCGTTGCAGCTATTGCACTATGGCTTTGACCCTTGCAATTGTTACTGTTCCGTTGCTGTTAACGCTGGTAATCTAAGAATTTAAGCTTATTTAATTGGATCATCAGAGACCATGGGGATATCATTTGGACGCAGCGTCTTGTGAGTGTGTTTGCATGGCTCTACCGTTCTCGGCGGCCCTGCGGAGGTTGTCCAGCATGATGTCGTAGTGGCTGCGGCACAGCACCCTGCCCTCCACCAGCCCAAACTCCTCTCCGGTGGACAGCTGCCTCTTACAGGAGAAACAGGCAAAGCAGGCCAGGTGGTACACGCTGCCCCTGGCCCGCCGCACCCAGTCACTGGCGTACACCTGACGCCCGCACTGGGCACACTTGGTGCCAAACCTACTGTGAGATAGAATAAAACAGGGAGGTTAAGTTTGGCTGGAATGAAATCAACCACACAGCAAATTTTCAGGTGTTAATAAGTATTGATTTTTCAGTGGCAAATATTTGGAGTTGACAAGTGTTGATTGGAGAGTTGTTTGTCCAGTCATAGAGCAGATATGGCTCTGGAGCGGCTGTTCTGAAAGTGTTAAATTAACTCTGATGGGTGTGAGCTTACATAGATACTGGGACAGTGTTGATTTGTACACTCTCAGAGTTAAATTAACACTGAGATATTGCTGTGATACACTCTGCTGAAGGTCTTTTTTGCATACATCTAAGTGTGTGGAAGATCTTTTTCACTGTGGATACTGCAGTTGGGGAAATTATGTGTGCACTTAATCCCCCCCTCCTCCCAAATTGAGAAGCCAAATCATCACTGTGGCACTTATCATAATTTAACATATAAGTGAGTCAAAATTTCATCTGGTAGTTTTTATCATTGTAATGGAGAGCAAAGATCAAGCCAAAATACCCAGAACACAAAATCACACCAGGGGAGCATTCAGCACCCTGTTTTCTCTAAGGTGTGAACACATAAGCAGGTTTTAAGGGTTGTAGGGTTTAAACGTTTATTTGAGTCAAATGTTAACATAGAGAATAATACTTACGCGCATGTTGATGATATAAAGTGCGGTAGGAAAAACGATAGCGCGCAAAATCAACATGATAACTCGCTTCCACGAATTAAAGAAGGATGCTCTTCAAATATCACAGCAAGTTCCTATAAGAATAATTACAGGAATATTATGGTGATACAATGGGAGATAAAATATCAAATACCATAAAGTACCATGAGGTTAAACTCACAACTGGATACCACAGACGCACTTTCAGTCGCTATAGGAATATTAATACTAGAGCGATTTTTCGTTAGTCTTTATCTGTTTACTTGCCTTCATCATTCTTTGATTAACCTGCTGTGTTTCAGTCTGATCTGCTCTACCATCTTAAATTCCTATGTGTATTTAAGTTGAAACTAACGATACAGTCTATTTTGCATGCACCTGTATTTGCAATTTATTTATGAAAAAGAAAAATCTTAAAACACGCTGTCTATTGTAATAAACTAGAACTGGAAAAACGGACTTTGCTTAATTTTGACCTTTAACCTTGGGTAATTCACCAATTTAAGTAAAACCCCAGTCAAATTATTTTCAGGTGAAATCATTAAAATTATTTCATATAGCATTTATAGGATAGGCCTAATAAAAGCCTGGAAGTAGAGGCGAAATGAAATGTTTTGTTCCAAAAGGATATAGACCTACTGACACCTACTTTTACAAAACGATTGATACAATCATACACACATTTCAAAATTCAATTAAATTGTACTTTTTCTAAAGGATAATTGGGTTTATTTGTATTTTTTATTTTTTTTGGACTAAATGTATAGGCCTACATATTTCGGCAGAATGGATTCTCCATATCGACTGATGAATTTAAGGTAATTAATATAGACTTGTAACGTTTTTAAACGATAAGGCATAGCACAAATGAAATCAGAGCATAAACAAATCCCAAAACCTATCTTACCTGAAATAATCCAGTTTGCAATAGATTTCTTTGTTTTTGACGTAGCAGCTGTTGTGTTGGCGCAGCGACGCTCTGCAGACGGAGCACTCCAAACAGCCCAAGTGCCAATTCAAGTTGTTGACCTGAGGGAATTAGGGAATACAATCACACTTACAGACTAACGTAGGTCTGCTGGGCCTATACAGGCAATGATCGATGCGTTGATACAACGCTGCAAGAAATATCCGTCCCATCAGTCTAACATTGAGATCTTTAAAATCTTCCTTTAAAACAAATGAATAAAATCTGCCAAAGGGAGTGAGAGATAGCTTCACGTGTCTTCAATGCGTTTTCACTTGTTTGGAGAATTACGACCAGGAATAAGAGTCGATATCCTGAAACAGAATGAGGCAGATCACTGAACTAGCCTATAGTATCAAGAAAATATCACTTGATTAAGGGAAATTCTTGAGGCAAGATGAATTAAATAGGAAATAAGTGAAAACATCATCCCGTTTGCAGATTTCTTTCAACCACTTGTTTCAAGAAAAATAAGATTTTAAGATAGATGGATATATTTTGCAGTGTAACGACTGTGAGAAATTAGATGACAAAAATAAGGGATGAAAGTAAAGTATCAATCATTTATTGCCATGTCAACATAGATTTAAACGTGCTGGACAGCGTTTAGCAATAATTTTGACCTCTTTGACAGTCTAAGTCTATATATAGGCTATATATTTGTATTTTATTTTATTCCAGTGCTCATGTCTCACCTTCAGCAGGTACCGGTCATGGATTTCCATGCCACAGCTGGCGCACTGGTTCTTGTCGGAGGCCACCGGAGGAGAGCAGAGGCAGGCAGCGTCCGACAGACTGGACTCACTGGACTCCTTCTTCACCTCCGATTTAGACTGTTTTAAAAAGGCGTTTTTACTCTGCGAGAGGAGACTAGAACGAGTTTCAATGTGTTTTGATTTTTGGGGTAGAGCTACTGAAAAAGGCTATTAGAACTAGTCTGGGGAATATTATAACCAGTGGTGTAGTGGTGAATAAAAAGATCCAGTCGGTGGCACTAATATAAACGAAAATTATGATTTCAGAAAAGCTTTAAAGAAAATTCTCCCTTATAGCCGATGACCCTATCCTATACAATCTACATCAGTCTGATACGACGCACCATCATATACAATCTGAATTTAATACCATAAAGATTCAGATTGTAATTTTTTTTATTTCAATGTGTATTCATTTAGTAAAATTGATCATAAGGATATTACTACTACTACTATGTAAATTATATTCCGCAAATAAAAAAGGTGGGTAAACAGAGTTTTGATGGGTTTACCCTCCACTACACCATGATCATAAGCAAACAGCCTATAGTCAGAGTTATACAATGTGTATAAAAATAGGACTATTTATGCTAAAACCTATAAATGGCTAACTAACATCGCCTGGCATAGGTTATCCTTGCATGCAAAAACTTCTGTACGAGGAGAGCGAGATGAAATTAGCTAAAAATCACCGAAACCTCAAAGACAAATAAATAAGTTTGCAAACCAAAAGTCTTCCAGATGTTTGTGACTCACCATTTTCGGGTCTCGAACGCTGCCTGCCTATTTGGAGAGAAGATGGAGCCTGCTCTGCGCATTACGCATCTCTGCACCAACCCACACTATATCCGGTCCAAAACAACGAACAACACTTTCTCCTGCATTTAAACCCTGGCAACAAAAGACACATTTGATGCAATTAGAAGAAGAAGAGAAAAAAAAATACGATCGATCACTCCTCTTGTGCGCAATAGGAGGCTATATTCCCATGCAATCAAAAAGGATTGGGACTATATCTGCAATTAGTGATGGCTTGAAATGCGTCGGGGGATAAGAGGCAACCCGAGTGTCAATTTCATCTGTCAATCAAGAGAAGGCAACCGGGCCACCAAGCCCAAAAAAAAAACGGCGCATCCTGTTAGGCTATAATCGAAAATAGAAAAATCTCGAAATTGAAGAGGCTCAATTGGAGATCGCTCTATTCATAACAGACAATGTGCAGAAGTTGCAGCTGATCTTGAAACATAAAGGAGCTTGATTGTCTCTCTCTCTCTCATGATAGACCCATTTAAGTACTCGAGGCTCCCTTGGGTGATTACAGCTGTATTCATAAGCTGCCAAAAAATCTGCGTTTGGGTGGCAATCCGGAGTCCGTGTTGTCCTTCATTTCAACGAAATTAGCAGGAATGCGAGAATATGTTAATTACCGGCTGTGATATAAATATTGGAAGCAGAAAACTAGGCTACAAAAAAAAAAATAACTACAGATGGAAATGCATACTTCGCATGGTAAACGACTTTACATCCCCAAGCAGCTATATACCTTCTTAACGAAAACATCGTCCAATAAAAGTTTTCCCCTCTGGTGAATTTTCATTTTCCCGGAACATCACATGCAACCGCAGAATGTCCAAGTAATCCCGCTGAACACAGGTTTAAATAAAGGTTTTCTCCTGGTAAAAAGTAGTTTCCCCCCTCTTTCTTCAACGTTTAGTCCAACTTCATGAACTTGGTAGTATTGGGAATCGAACCAGTGGCACCACCAGTGTCCCTCCCAGACAGACTCCCAGTAGGTCCGCTGTTCCTTCTCCCCGCCTCAAATGAAAGTGTACACCCCGTCCAGTCAGAGAGGATGTGGTGCTGTACTCTGAATCAAGATTTCGGAATGAGACTCGGGTTACCCACTTTTTTTATTTGCCAAATAGAATATTTATGGCATAAAGCTTCTATCAGGATGGGGTCACTTAATAAAATAATTTAAAAAGCCTACATTTATGGGTTTTTTTCTGAAAATAACATGATGATCACAGACTGGAGGTCATATAGTTTACCCACCTTTTTATTCACTGTACCACTACATCACTGCTGATTACCAAGTGTTTTGGAATGAATGCTCTTCATGATGTTTTGCAATTAAATGTAGCCTAGTTGAGCTAAAAGGGATATTATTGAATGAATGAATTTGAAGACTGATGCTGCGTTCAGGTCACATCGGAAGAAGCGAAAGAGTGGATTAAATCTCGTTGCTACAACTTGGAACTCCTTGGAAAGCCCACATCCAAAATCATTTTTAATTTATGGATTTAAAATCAAGTGACACTGCTCGCTTTTCGTCAGTAGGGTTTATTGTATACACGTAAATTAATCGATGTGAAGTCCTTACAGGCAACCCTGCTGAGTGGAGGCTTTCCAGGTGGGCGTGTCAGTGCAAATGCTGCACACTTGCCTGATTAGAAGGATTTTAGTATTTGGTTAATGAGGGGAGCCAATCAAGACCGAGTCCAGTTGTGATGCAATTAGTTGGAAACTGCCTGTAAAAAAAGGATGGATTTTTGAAAATGCAATAACGTTAAATTTAACCACTCAAACAACATAAAATTTGAACAGTGTCTACACTAACCACCTTTGATCATATATGTATACAAGTAGAGGAACATTTGACTTCCGATAATAGGGCCCCTTTAAAGCTTCATATGAAGACAAAGGCCTAACGCTGCACTATAATCACCCAAGCTCCCAGCAACCTGGAATAAGATGACTTTAAGTAAAGGTTTCCATGAAATCAGTGACACTTTAATTATTATTGATCACTTAAAAAGCATTTGGGCTCACCTGTAACAGCAGAATTACATTGTCTCAGTCTCTTGTATTGTAAGCACAATGCACTTCACTGGCTCGGTGCATTAACAGTAATGGCCAGATGGTGCAGGGTCAACTGGATGTGGGATGGTCAAGACGCAAGTGGACTTAAATGAGGAAGGGGTTGAAAGAGTGTTATTTCACCACCATTATCATGGCACTTTACAAGTAGTGAGGCACGTGTGAAGGCTTTGACTGGTAGATGTTGGCGCTGTTTGGCAAGCAGGAGCAGAGAGATATAGAGTGTGGAACTGGATCATTATTATTTCAGAGCCAATGCTTTTTCATCAATGTGTATCCAAACTGTTCGACCGATATGGGTTTTTATCAGATACCGCTACCAATATTTTGCAAGTATTCAGTGTTTCTCCCAGAATTGTATTCTTGTCAGAGTCAAACGCCTCTGAAACAGCAGTTAGACCATCATGGGACACTAAAACTTTCCATTGAAACTGATACTAATTATTGGTCAGCAGCTCCTTTAGGCAGGGTGAGGCAGGTTTTATTGCAGGTTTTACAGACTGACACCCCTGAAGAGTAAAAACAAATAAAAAATGGAGGAACTGCCATCATATCAGAGGTGGACAGCACTGACTGGCTGATATCCTATTTTTAATAAAAAGGACAATATCAGCCTGATATATGGGTGTAACCCTAATTCAAACAACTTAAACCCGCAAAATACTTTGTTCAAACATCCATAGATTTACTCTCTAGAGGTTATTATGCATTGTGCATGGCAAATGCATACCACTTTATGTCCACATTTGATTGTCTAAAAATATAACCCACTGTATTATCTGAATCTGCTCAGGTTTTACATTGTGCAATATAGGTGGCTTGTAACTGTGTGGCTTCTCATTTCTAATCTTCGTGCTGTGCGTCACGCTCACAGAATCTTCCACATAAACATCTGGCAACGTGAAACGCAGCATAATACCAGTAACCTCTGACAATGTTCATGGATGTGGATGTGTCACCTGTTGCATCCTGTGCTGCTCTGTGGATGTGTGAACGTCACCTACTGGCACAGCGTTGCTACTGTGTCTGCGTATGACTCATCTGTCCTGCTGCCCTGCCCTTCCTTTAGGCACAAACAATAAGGCCCTGGCCCCACGCTACAATAAAAAACAAACTATGGCACATGCTAAAGCTATTAGACTCATCCAATGAGCCCCAGTGGACAGTTTCATGGCTGGTATGTCAACAATGTGTGACGTGTGTCATCCGCTCACATGTGACTGTGTGAGGTGCAGAGGGGTTCATAAGAGGGCAATATTATGTACGTGTGTACGTTGGGGAAACAACCAGCATTAAGGCGAGGTCCTATTGTCATTATACTGAATAACAAGTCTCGCGTCACATGTTGACCTTCACTGACACCAAGGTTGCAAGTTAAAGTCACACCAAACCATCTAAATTGCTTGATGGTAAAATAGCGTTCATTTTCAGAGGTTTGATTTGGAATATAATATAAAGTAGATTAAAGACGTCACTTGACAGCCCCTTCTCTTGAGTATCATCTGAATAATGTTGGCCTCAATGGAAAAAAACAGGGGATCACACTCAAAAATGAATCTTAATGCACTTATTGCAAAAAGCAGCAGCATTAAGATTCATTTTTGAGTACGGTCCCCTGATTGTTTCATTGATGTTTGAAGTTAAACCGGTTGAGCGCGAGGACTTCGACACTTTTTGGCCTCTCTTAATCAAAATGTGTTGTCAGCAGGCTTTAGCTATCATTGATACTTTCTCCCAAGATCTAGATGGAAGAGTCACTGCTGCTACTACTGTGCTGCAGTTTTCCGCATGACGAGGATGGCCTACTGTACATGGTTTTTCCACAAAGCCCAAGTCAAAGTTTTCTGTAGTTCTTTTTGTTATGGGCGAGGCGCAGACGAAACGCCCCTTGGTCGTGATTCAGACCTCTTTTCCCCCAACGGTCTCAGCTATATAGAGAACCGGCACACAGCACAAAGCCAAGTAACAGAATGACCGATGCTCTGCTTGGCATGTTGGCTGGAAGAAAATGTTTGGGGAAGGGTGGGGCAAAGCCTAAACCCAACACCGCAGTCTTATCTTGTTTCTGTAGAGCCTCTGCCACCGTACTACTTGTGAATGTTGATAGGATGTTGAAGATAAGCGTTGGATCTGAGTGGAGTCTGCGTGTGAACAGGGTGTGAATATATTCATTGGCCAGACATGTACAGGTTTCTTGACCTGCATGTTGAACCACTGTGGTCAGCAAGCACACATGCTAACAATGGACTGTACTGTAGTACTGTAAGGCACTTTGGATAAAAGCATCCATCAAATGTTCCGTTAAATACGTATGCATGAAAATGAGAGATTCTTCAACAGAGGAAGTAACTTGTAACGTGTAAGATTAACACAAGTAACTATGAGTAGTTGCCTTATGGAAAGTCAGTTTGACTTTCGAAGAGTCACCATCCAGTACCTTCCAACATTCGACGGGGCTGCATCGACTCTGAGATCAAACCCATCTAGATTACAGTCCTGCAGCCAAGCTTTCAACAAACAAAGGAAATAGCACATTACACCATCCCTCTCTCTGAAAAGTTGCGTTGGAGAGAAAGAAAAAAAAAACTCCTCTCCAGTTATTTAACAAATACAAGTTTATTTGAAGTACAGACAAGGAAAAATGAAGGGCTTTTTTTCAGTGCTTGCACTCCATATGACAGCAATTTGGGGGTATTGTGTATTTTGGCCCGAGCGTGTGGTCTATGATAGATGACAGGAGAGAAAATCACGAGCCGCTGGCTTGAGCACAGACATGCAAATTGCTTTCAGCTGATTGCCTTATTCTGCTTGATATTTATCAAGAGGATTAGAGTATGCCTCTTTATTTACAGCCAGGAAGCAGCTGATCAATTCGGCTAAAGGAGGGAGGAAGGAGAGCCGATGCTGGGTGAAAATATACAGCCTTGAAGTGGCCACTGTAAACAATGTGGAATTAAGTGTCCAGTGTTTGCAGGGATCTAATGCAGGTATCCTCAAACGTCTCTCGGCAGAAGCGATGACGCTCCACAGTGACATGGGTTTGTTCTGAGCTCTAATGAACAAAGTATGCAAGTAACAAGTAACTTTCTCAAGAAGTACCATTTTCCACAAAGGGCTGCTGAACATATTTCAACTAGTTATAATTATTTTATTCAGTATAGGACAGGTAGCTTTCAAACATGTTAGGTAATCATTGAATTCATTCTTTGAAATGCCCCTTGTGACCCTTGTGAATTCATCACTCTAAAGTAATAGGTACAAGATTGCTTATGGATTTTCATAGGCCTGACTGAACCTTTTGCCACAAACAGCAGCAATTATCTTTGTATGTAATTTAATGTCTTTAAAAATCGCTGCAAAAACTGAATACTTACCCCAAATGCTGAAATGGTCTGGTTTCTCTTTGGTGTGAGTTGTATTATGTGATAAGCTTGAATGTTACGCTTAGTTTACGAACAAATTATAAAAACTGGAAAAGGAAAGAAGGGTTTGATTTCAAAAGTGAAAGAGAGGATGAAGGATGAAAGGAACTTGAAACATTTGCCACAAATAGAGTAACTCTCTCCTATGGGTGTCATTCATGGTCAAATCCCAATTTTAAGAACAAGAGATAGCAACAAGTGTGAAAAAGATGTTTGTGTGCTTGTGCTTACTGTATGTAAAATCTATTTATTTGACTCTGGTACATCAGGGTTGCAATTTTAGCCTGGCCAATGTATAAAGTAACATAATAATGATTAGGATCATATGATGATTTGTTCCTTCTATTTTACAGAATTTTGTAACTTTGTTAAAAAAACAAATCTGTTCTACACAGTTTTATTATTATTCAATCTTTGCCCTTTTCAATTCAAAAAAATGTCCTTGCCATCTTTGTCTCAAGCATGGGTTTGTTCATTGAAAGGTTCAAGCCTCTACTGAATCCCCACCGGCTCCAGGGGCACTGATCTGTAGCTGAGCCTGACCTCTGACCTCCCTGCAAAGGGAATTTCCCCTACGTGGATCAATAAAGTAGCGCATCATTATTTGTCTTGTCTGTTGGAGTGATCAGAGATGTAGGCTTCTGTACGGGCAGGCAGCCTGACAAAGTGGCAATGGACGACATATCCACCTTCAGCAGAAAGTAGACAAACAAGTTTACTTTCCCTTGTTAGCAATTACTCGTGAAACAAAACATGCGGCGTCAGAAAGACAGAAGAGAGAAAATACCAAGCAGAAGAACAAGTATAAGTATAAGAACAAGTATGAATGGGTTCAGTCGGGTTCCTATTAAACTGGACGGGCACAGTAATTCCACAGCACTCAGCATAACGGCAACAATATGGCAATAATACATAAGAGGTACAATTACGCGAGCGGCATGATATTACAGCACCGCGTGATTTCATCTAGCCCCGGTCCCGCCTCTGATCACGATCCAGCTCCTTGCCTCAGCTTCAGATATGTTTTGAGGGGTCAGAGGTCAGCTACTTACCCAATCAGGTAACCAGCTCCAGGAGGAAAATGACTTCCTTCCGACCACTTGCGCTCACCTGCAGTGACCCTGAGCAATCAGAGGTGAGGCGGGCTCCTAATCACGGAAAAACCCCTTTGGGTCAGCGCACGCAGCCCCGGCCGCGGCCCACCCTCTTCGCAAAACAGGCCAGCTCTGAGTTCAAGTGTTTAAACTGTCACATCAAATAGGCTCGACGCGGAGATTACTTGTGCAGCAGGCATTGTGTGTTTAGTTTGATGCCGACTGCAATATCCTGCTTCTCCGCTGATCCTAGCAGCTCGGGGTGTGGAGCGGAGTCTAGCCGTGTCAAGGAGAGGTGGCTGGTGCCCGGCACGCTTTGCACTCTGATCAGCCACGGGAAGTGCAGGAGGTGGGACAGGAAACGGAGGGGTGTTTTTAGCAGAGGGCGCTGGAAAGGATCTATAACCTGGACCACAATCAAGACTCCTCCGATGTTTGTTTTGATAAGTGCACCCCTGGTCGTTCGCCACATTGGGTTGGAGAGTGCGATAGAGCAGTTCCCCTTCAGTGCTGAGGGTGAGAACGCTTTCCACCGGGGGTTACGATGTCCGGCGGGCAGATTATGAAGTTATTATTACATATACAGAACGGTAGCATCTGCTCAAGTGACGCCCTTGACTTTTGAGGGCCCGAACCCTAAGCACTTGAAACCGTGAACACTTGAAATGTGGGCTGTGAGCAGAGTGACTACATTACAGTGAGGGGACTCTGTGTTTTTCTACAGTGAACTGTGCCAGCTCTCTGACAGCTGATGAATGACTGCAAGCCTTGCTCCTCCTACAGCCCTCAGAAAATTTGCAGTGTGTACTGTAGGGGCCTGAGGATTGGGACCAACTAACCCCCACTCACAATGCAATTTGTGGAATCAGTGACTTCTATATGAGCATTTGACTATATGAGCAAATCAAGCCCAAACTACATCAAAACAGACTCCATCTGTTAACAAAACTCTAAAATGACCAAATAAGGAGGGGTGACCATCTCCCTTATTGGGTGCCCTGTGTGGACCACCAACCACATGGAGATATCCCAACCCGTTTTCTCCAGGAAGGTAAGGGAGATAAATGTGTGCGCATGTGAAAAGCAACCCCCATTTGGAATCAGCTGCTTCTCCTCATAGCTTTAACAAATGACACTCGGAGGGCTTTTTTTTGTGTGGACCCGCCGCTGTGTGGCTCTGTCAAAAACCCCCATCTGAGATAATGCACGGTGCCCTCCCCTGTAGAGCCCCTCGCCATCCCATCAGTCGGATCAGGCCGTTCCACAACTGGACAGGAAGTCTGCTAATCTGTAATCCGATCCGGGGGAAGGAAGAAGTCAGGAACCAGCCTTCAGTGCTTTCACCAATCGTATTCATCACCAGAGCGGGACCTGGGCTCATTAAGAGCGGGAGCATGGCTTAACTAAACATCTTCTCCATAAAATAAATGCTTCCAGGTTACTCCCAAGTCCAGGTTCCACTCAGGAAGAGCATCTGATCTCAATTACCAGGAATGCTATAGGAAGCAATGAGCCTCAGTCTCCAGCCTGCGCCAACAACGCCATGGCAACCAGCAGCACGTCTACGAGCGGCGTGCAGATAGGAGTCCTTTTCAGGCACTTGTAAAAGGCGGGAAATTATTATTTGATCATTAGTTCCTGATGCCTCTCATTCTTTTTCATATCAATCATGACCAACATGACCAGGAAACAGAATGTAATATGAATTTGCAAAAGAAAAATCAGTCCCAAATCAACCAAGGACAGATATTTGTGGTCAGAATAGAAAATATCACTGTTGTGGACTGCTAGTGTATTGGTGCAATTTCCAAGGAGGCTGGATTTTAGCTGTAAAAATGCTACAGTGTAGTCTTTGCACTCTGACCCTAACTACAGTTCCCAGAAAGCACCATAGTCATTCAGTGGGAGGGGCAAAGATAATATGCTGCCTTCAATGTCACTTGTGGCGCTTTTAAGTTGTTTCGGTCAAATAACAAAATGGACCATATAACAATAGGGTTTTTTTGGTTTTTCATGTCATTGATGTTTTAGTTAATTTATTAAATGTGTGACGACTTAAAGTTAAACAAAGGGTGAAAATAGAAACATACAACAATACTAAGTATTTACATGAGATGCCCAACAATTATATGCAGTAATTGCCTAAATTATATCATTGTTACCATCAGTTCTCCTAACCTTAATCGTCACATCTCAGCAACTTGGGTCTTATGACGGATTTACCGTAAATATAATCTGCCAGCTGGGAAAGACCATTCACGTCAACCTCCTAGTGGTAATTACAAGTAGGGTACGTGTGTCAACTCAAGCGGTAAACATATCAGGAAATCGAAAAAATTATGTTGTTGAGTTGTTCATGAGCGCTCAAATCATAATTACAATATTTCTGACAGCACTTGA
>OMLI01028264.1:27499-40955 GCA_900302605.1 Rondeletia loricata | reverse complement strand
CCCTCCCACCCCCATCCTGCCTAACACATGTGTAATTCTTTACTCTCTCCCTACAGTTTCCTTTGCCCATGACAGTGCCCTTACTGAGCTGAAGATCCTTTCACTGCTAGACAAGTCTGGGCATGTTAGCTGGGGTTTAGAGAAAGAGGAAGAAAGAAGGATAGGGCCTGGAAAACGAGGGGAGCAGGGGAGAGATAAGCAAGCATATGGAGGACAAAGGAGTAGATAGAGAAGATGGGATGAGTGAGGAAGATAGATAGAATATAGGGGTGGGTAATATGGCATACATTTCATATCACACTACTGTCAATTAGTCTGGATGATAATCATATGATATCACAACAATATATATAAAAACAATTCTGAAATTTCAGATTTCTTGAGATGACTTTGAGATTGACATTGTGACAGACATTGAGAAGAGATACTAAATGTAGACCTTCAATTATAAAATAGATTAAGGGCTCTAATCGTTATAAACTGTAATCTAGGACTGTCAACTGTCAACATACTGAAGCGAATGCATTTTTAAAATCAGATATTTCAGGGCACAGAACCATAATGTCAGTACCAGGCAAAGAGATTACCCCAGCGATTGAACCATTCTGACTGAGACAAGAAAAGTTAAAAAAAATTCTGTGAGCTACTACCGTTTCAAAAATACGTTTATGGTGCATAATCAGGTTAAGCTTTTCTCAAGTAGTGCAGGCCTGAAATGAAACAGATCAAACTGGCCCAAGCTCCTGGTCAGTGGTCACTTGCATATAGTAGTCCTTCAGGAAGCATGGCTAACCGCATGAGCCTCACTTTTTTTCTCTGCTTGCCATTTCAGAAGTCGCTTGACAGCAGGTCTACCTTTAATTTCATTTAATCAAACTATGCATTGTAGGCTGCTGCAATGAGTATTTAGACAAGATTTCCAATGCTACTGTTATGGAAAATGATGTTGCTGTTTACACAACAGCAACAATAGAAGTAGTCTGTATGCTTATGATTGGAAAGATTTGTTTTAAATAATTTAAAAAGGACTTACTTCCACAGACTAATTTTCAAAGCATGAAATTCTGCTGACTGCAGACTTGGTTAATAGAAGAGGGGAGAGTGGGAGAGTGAGTGCTGTGTAATGTACTTGCTGCCAATCCAGCACATTGGGAGAAAATGTGTATTAGTGGGAAAGCGTTGCAGAGAATGCACAAATTAAACATTTTAATCAGCAAATAAGTCAATTGATGCTTCTGACATGTTTAGGGGCATTTTGTTATGTGGAAATGTAACCAAGTATATCACGATATGTTAAAATTCCCATTATGGCATGTCATGATCTGCTTTGATACTAGCATACCACCCACCACTAGTCTGCAACGAAATGGGAGAAAGATGGGGAGAGATTTGCAGAGAGAGAGAGAGAGATGTGGAGAGAAGACATATCTAAAAAAGACACGGTAAAAAACGAGAGCGTAACTTTAAGTGCCACAATGCAGCAGCTGAGTCATTGCAATCCCCCGGGTTCCTCAGCCAATTGGAGTAAAGCCGTGTCTCTAGCATCCTGATGCAGCAGAAATGTTGCACTCCACTCACACTTTCACGTCACTCCACCACTGAACCGGCTGGTGCAGTCACGCACTGCATGAGTGTGTATGTGACGATAAAAAGGGGTGTGTCACTCACCAACGCACGGCATCACGGTAGCAAAGTGCTGCAACGTTACTCATATACCTGGGCACTCACGCACATTCAGCACACCCACTCACAGACTGCTTCAAAGTCATGAAACCAGCTGTGTCATAGGGCTGGGTGATTATGGCAAAAATCATAATCACAATTATTTTGATTGATATTGAGATCATGATTATTAAACACGATTACTCATTGACTTTGAGAACATCATATGCATTTATTGAACTTTAACAAGTCTGACTCCTCGAAACCAAAGTGTTTCCACACGAATGAATTTGTTTTACCTTTCTTCTTGACCAAAGGCTGTCTTTCTGTCATCTTCTACAAATTCTACCAAGGATGTTTCAAAATAACCATAGAAACGCACCGTGGCTCCCTCCTCCCTGTTCTCAACTCGAGCTGAAACTAATGTTTGGGCTTGGGGGGAGGGAAAGAGCGCACCGCTGCGAAGGAAGGGTGCGCTGCATTTACAAAACAAGACAAAATGAGAGCAACACTGCATGTGGCACAATCATCTTTTTATCTCGATTATCTTGTTTTCATGATCGTGGGAAGCCAAAATCGTAATTGAAATTGAAACTCGATTAATCGGCCAGCCCTACTATGTCACGCAGCAAAAACTGACAGACTGACCTAGAGATGCCAGAGAATTGATTCATCCTCTTTGTTCTATACCTTTTCATCATCTTCCCTTCCTCTTCCCTTCTTCTCTACTTATAGAGAGTGCATGACAGTCTGAGCGTGATGTAGAGCAGAGATACTGCAGTGCAGCGCAGCCCCACGCTACGATGCCCCCCTCACCAACTACTCACACGCTACGATGCCCCCCTCAGCAACTACTCACACACTACAGAGAGTGGGAATGAGGAAAGGAGGACAGAAAGGAAGAGTGAGAAAGGGACAGTTTGGGAGGTCCAAAGAATAAGAAGAAGTTGGAGGGTGGGGTAAAGTATCAACCAGTCCACAGTGCTACTGTCAAGTCGACAGACAGTTAAGTGGGTGTCAAACTTACTGTGGACACATGTGATCAGATCTGGTCTCTTCTTCACAGAATCTCCATACTGCTCCACACAGCCTGGACAGGAATGAGATCAGAGAATCACAACCTATAATCAGTAAACCCCTCATTCACATTCATGTATTATGATTAGAGATGAAGGATTTTGGTATGAATGATACTTACCTAAATACTTGGGATAGAAGTATTCCTAAAAAAGAGATGGAAAGAGAGAGGGAAAAAGTTACATACAGAGGTATAGAATAGACTATCTCCTAAACAGAATCTGGTTTCTCAAGGTGCACTTGAAAGTTGAAAGCTTATGAAGAGTTGGTTCTCAGTTTGTGTGTGTGTGTGTGTGTGTCCTTAGGACCCAGATAGAGATTGTGATATGATTATGCTACCATCTGTGTGTGTGCTCTCTCTAGTGGGTGTGGCCCAGTAGCCAGGGGCTTCCTGAGAATTATCTGCATTCCTGGTACTCAGTAGCATCCCTCCTGCCTCCTGGCTGCAGTACATGCAGGTCAAAACCTGAGAGATCTACAAATGGACAGATTGAGCCTGGAATGACAGAGACTCTAGAGAGCCTCTGCTGCAGTGGCAGCCAAATGGAGCAGGCTGTGGTGAATGAAGTCTCTTGCTCTGGGCAGAAACACTCAAGTAGAAATAGACAATGTCTCAACTTCACCTATCAAAGTTAGGCTAAAGGAAGTTATGACTATTACTAAACTTGATCCCAACGTTATGGTTAGTTGTGACACCATTTGTTGTATCCCTCTGGACAGGACACCTAATAGATGGTGGACCAGAAACATAATGAGTGCGATCATGTGTGTTGCCAGGTGCAACCGTAGGTAACCGGGAACACCCCGCCTCTCTCTCTCTCTGCAGAGCCAAAAAGCTGCAGCAGAGGAAAATGCAGAGTCAGAGATGAGGAAAATGCAGAGTCAGAGATGGGCACATTCAGAATGAATAATGCATCTATGAATGAGACTGCAGGTCTGTGTCAAGACATTGTAGAGACTACGGGCACACAAATGCTCTTCTGCTGGTGCTGTGCATCCAGCTCACACATACAAGGGCATACACACACAAACTCTCTCAACTAGAGGGACCTCACCCCACTTCACCTTTTCCTCTGAGCCCAGCTCAACTTCTCTCAACTCTGTGTCTCTCCGCTTGGCTAAGCTTACTAGTAATCTCTGGGTCAGATTCTCCCCCATTCACTTCCTCTCAGCCACAAATCACAAGGCCTAAGCTTAAAGAGATAAAGTAATGGCTGAGGAGCTCAACATCATCAATGCAAAACTAGCGATGCATCCCTCCAAATACTGTAAAAAACTTTGTTTATCTGAATTTCAGTCTTCCAAATCAAGCAGGCAAACAAATAGGCAACATGCAAGAAAATACTGAATTCATTGTGCACAATTATTGGCATTGTTACACTACAAATTAAACTGTACAGAGCATTTCAGAATGCATGTGTATATATATTCTATACATGGTGCTGTATTTCAATCTACTCGTTTGTTCCAATCATTTTGTTTTCCTGACAACCTCTATTTCCGGGGGGTTTGGATACAGGAGGCTCTACCGTAACTGGCACGGACTATCACCTAGCTTATTGAGAAACACTCACACACAAAGACACAAGGAACACAACACACACAGATGTCTGTTAAAGGGCTTAAAAGTCTGCATTCTCAGCCAATGAATGTGCCTCTGGGTCCTATATCCCATATTTCACATAATAATAATCACGTTTTCTGACACATTATGTTATTTATAGGTCTGGAACTCTGGAGTGCTGCTGGTTTGCACATTCAGCAGATGTAATACATATTCAATAGGCTTAAGTATTCACATGGATGGGAAGACTGAACTGCACATTCATGACAGGCAGAACTGAAACGAATCTAAATATCCCCACAGGGATTCAGAACACAGTGTGACAGAGGTTTTTTTGTTTGTGCACGTCAGATAGAGAAAGAGAGAGGATGGGAGCGTCTTTGGTTACACTAGATTTCATAAAGTAAGGCTTAGTCATACTGACTCAAGGTCTGTCACACAGAAACAAAAAACATGGTACGTCCTTGACATGGCAATTTTATGCGCTTTGACAGCTATCAGCACTCTGAACTTACTGGAGCATGAACACCAGCCCAGACACTGAATCATTAGTCTAGTAGTCATCAATTTACAGTCAATATGAATATGATGTAAGTAAACAACTAGCCTTGCAGCCTAATGTTACCTCTGACAGTAGTTTTGAGTCAATAGAACAATAAAATCTCACCTGGTTAGACTTCACTCTAGCACAGTGGTTCCCAACTAGGGTCCAGTGAAATCTTAGTGTTAAAAATATGAGTGTTTTGGTTTTAAGGAAACCCTGCATACGTCTTTGGGGTCACGATGGCACACTTCTGATGGGATTTGGGGCTACTTACCGTTTCCGGGTCATTTTCGAACACTTCTCTCGCCTCCTCTTTGGTGCACCTTTCCTCCACACACTCCCTCTCCAAGTGTCCTTGTTTCGTCTCCTCGAAAACTTGATACGCTCTCCTGTGTCTGCTCAGGAACTGGTTCGCCTCTTCCGGAGACAATGAAACTGAAAAAAATAAGAAAAACACACAATCTTATTCATGCACCTACAAGAACAAGAGACGGTCACTCCCTGGTTAATAGACATGTTTATGTGTAACAATAATCCAGGAGTTGGGTAACGTTATGTGCACGAGGAAGAAACATTCAGCAGCAGCAACACAGCTCGCGAAACATCTAGTAACCGTTGTTGACGTTAATAACCGTTAGCACGTATCATCACACACACGTCAAAACGGGGACTTAGCGAGCTAACTAGTTAGCTAGCTACCAAGCATGTAACGTTACATGTTTACTTACTGCTGTCGGACCAGCAGACAAACAGCAGGATTAGCAAGGCTCCAGATGAAAAGGACTTTGTCGGGGTCAGCCGCATTGTTTGCCGCTCTGTGTCTGCGCCAAGCTTGAGAAACTTTCTACCGTACTGTCTTGTAGTCTCTCTCTCAATGTTGTTGCAGCAAGACCGAGCCGAGGCTAGTGCGAAACACTGCAGGCATTCACCTCTCACCGGGGGGAAACGTGACCGTTGGCCGTAACGCTTTTGGTTTTAAACGTTACAAACGTTGCGAGCTAGGCTTGTTGTATTTCCCTACATATCATTCACAACACAGCCGACCCCTTTCTCTGCGGTTCAGCTCGTCCCCATCGCGGTTTTTTTTAAAAACCCTCTTCTCTTTAGCTCTCTAGTCCGACTGTACGGAGGAAGACTACACGCTTCTGCTGCTTCAGGAGGGGGAGCTGCTCAGAAAAGTACAGACAGGAGTTTGCAATGGTGCAGATATTGCTTTGCCCTTCAGTGTCTGTCTGTCTCTCTCGCTCTCCCTCTCTCTCTTTCTCTCTCGCACTCCTGTGTGTGTGTGTACGCTCGCTCAAGCACCCATTATCACATCTAACTAAGGTCAAAATTAAAGCCTTACCAGCCCTACTTGGCTGCTTAATCATCATTAAAACATAAAAATGTGCTTTGTACTGTAGCCTGATAGACAAGCATTGCTGGGATGTTTTATTTTCCTCATTGGGTGATACTGATGGATCAGTTTAGTCATAACTCAACTTAGGCATCAACATCACACTGATATTCAATGTCTCCCTTCACAGCAGCTCATATTAAAGCCACACATTCTTTTTACAAGTCCTTTTGCTTTCTGTTTTATTTCCCCGAAACCCCTCCTGTATGACTGAAAATCTGTTTTCATTCTCATTTCCTTGCCCAATTCAGCCCACATCCCTCCTTTACTGTTTTTGTTTTTGTCATTGACATACTTTTCCTGTGTATTTCTCTACATTCCTAACTCTGTCAGAGTCATACTGTGTCAATTACATTTTAACAAATCTTGTTTAATCCTGATATCATTGCCAGTTGCCGGTTCACAAACTAGTTAACTCTGTGCAAGGGAATCTGAATCTGATAGACTGGAGCAATTACACACAAATAGGATAGTACCGGTATATATTAAATTCATATTGATCATATTTATATTGTGATGTGCCTGAAAGGCTGCAATATTGGCTTTTAAATTTGTTTGTGTTTATAGTACATGCAATCATTGCGTGAAGTAGTGAGCATGCATCAGAAGCATCTGGCAAACAGATCTCCCTCACATGAGTTTGGTCACTGGAGTGAAAGCCATCTGATATATTCCCAACTAACATTTTAGAGTTAGTTCAAGTGTTAAAAACCAAAACAAGTAATATAGACATAAAACTTGAAACAAAACCTAAAAACTCTATTGCAAGTCATATTAATAATAACATATTTCAAAGCTGAAATTCCACAGTATTCCATTTCAAAGATTAAAATAGACTGTTTTGATCCAATTTTATTAAAACAAATAAAACACTTAACCAAACACAACATTGGACAACTACATTTAAGTTATATATTAAAGAGGGCTTGCTTTTATATACAAGGTGAATTCTGAACACAGCCAGAGGACATCGGGAGGACCGTGAAGATAAGCACAGAAACAGAAAAAGAGGCAGAGAAATCATAGTTCTGAGAGAAAAAGATAGAGAGGTAGAAGAAGGAAAGAGAATGAGAGATCATAGATCATAGATTTGACAACTGGAAAAAAAAAAGCTGTAGGTGGTCTGACTGGTCTCACAAAGCCTGGTCAGCAGTGACCATTTGTTTATTTTTCTACACAAACATAACCATCTCTTACTCACCATATGTTATGTGTGCTACAGAGCTCAGCTCTTTTTCAGAGTTTCTAGGAAATAATACAATTCATTGCAACAAACTGCTACAACTACGTCATCCAGCTTCTGGCTGGCTCATTGGCAGCCAGCTTTCATCATGGCCACATTACCTAACAAGTGCTCCCAGGATGGGAACAATTGATAGGTAATGTGGATAAAAGGAGGCAACGTGTAACACAAAGCAAAAAATAAACCCATCAGAGACAGTGGACAAAAATGACTATTTCAGTCTACCACTATCTCCCCTTGCTGTCACTTCTTTCTTATCCTTTCCCCTCCTCCCACCTCCTCTCCTCCTTATCTCTCTTTCCAAAAAAAAGAGAATCCCAAGACGAGGAAGCTGTGAGATGCCGCTTAATGTGAAGGCATGTGAATGTGGATCTGGGTGTAACTGAGGTCACTTTATGTGTCGTAGGGGTGCATCAGCGTGAGTCTCGGGCAGAGAGAGGAGGACAGGAATGGGACTTAATACTGTTGTGTTTGCTGAGTGCCTCGTCAAAGTCTAGCTGCTGGCCATTGATAGCGATGTCCATACAGCCATGGTAGAAGGCCGTCACAGGGGTGGCAGGTAATGGGACATCATCTGAGAGAGAGAGAGAGAGAGAGAGAGAGTAGGACGGACAGGAATGGTCAGTGGGAGATGGTGGTAAGGTGGGTGAGTGGAAGATGGGTTGGGGAGAAACAGAAAGGCAAGAGAAAGAGTAGAAGGAGGGGAAGGAAAGAAAAAGTAAAAAAAATCATGTACTTTGTCCTTACAGTCTTCACAGTCAGAATAAATATTACATTTGGTAAGCAAACTTAATGTGTCACTCTGGCCATTTTCAACCTGGACCCTATTTCCCCATCTTTTTCCATCATTCAGATCGATTTTGACCAAAATCTCACCAATCGCTTCACTATAGAGCGATTTTCGTCTTGCTTGCCAGTGTGCGGCTTTGGAGGGCCAACGGACAATCCAAAAATCAGCCCCAAAAGCACCCAAAGCATGTCTTTGTCAACACATCGACTGCTCGCTCTGTAATGAGACATGTCGGTTAAAAGATGTGAATGAAAATAATCTAGTCGTGCCTTTCTCGTACAGTTTTGATGCAACTTTGTACATTGCTTTCGCACTTCCTTGTTTACTCTATCCCGTCCGGCTGCGGCTGCCTGTATACATGTGCCACTGTGTAAAGTAGTGGAAAATACAAAATAAAAAGTTTTCATGTCATGGATAAGCTGAAAATTAAAAATGTCTCATTGCAGAGTGAGTGTCAATATATTGAAAGATATATGCTTTGGGTGCTTTTAGGGTCGATTCTTTTGAGTATCAAGACACAAGTAGCTCTACAGTATAGTGAAGCAAACATCCGGAGTTATGCTTTAACTAACCTGGTATCCCACCAATATAGGTGCTGAGGGGCTTCTGCATGGTGGTGTTGAGGCGATCCAGCGCCTCATGCAGGGCATCAGGCTGCATGTAGTTAACAGTGGAGGAGTTGGCCGAGATGCGGATTTCTGTGGGAGTGACAGTCAGCTCCACTGTCAGACTGTCAGGGTAACACAGCATCAATGACTCCATGGTTGCCACGGAGACACCATCCAAGAAGACCTGCAAGTTCTGGAGCAGTGAGGGTGATAAGGGTGCAGGGTTAGTGTGTGTGTCTGTTTGTGCTTATATTTGTATGCACGTGTACTTATCTCCGACAAAAGTGTGAAAGAACTCACAGCATCATCTTCTCCCTGCGTTACCACAGAGACCGACAGAGGGACTGTGTTGTTGTAGACGAGAGCGAAGAGGACACCTGTACTGCTGGATGGACGAATGTTCAACCTCACATCCACCTTCCAGCTCCCAGAATCACCTAAACACACACACACAGATTTTTTTAAAATTACTCAAAGGTTACCTAGAGAGTTACCTAGTTTTTATCTAGCTTCTATCTATGCTGGTGTACATTACTCACTGTAGTCAATGTTGAAGTGTGCCAGTCCTGCCCCAGCAAAGTATGATCCTGGCTCCACATAGACAAAGCAGTGTTTACTCTTCTTCTCCTGGATGACCTCCTTGACCCCAGATGCCCCCTGGTTCATCAGGTTCCAGCCCCGGATACAGCCGTCCAGTCGAGGGTTAATCTAAGACACACACACACACACACAGACACACACACACACACAGACACACACACACACTGAGAACACCACTACAGCTTTTCCGTCTTTACTACATCTTTACTATATTAGTTCACCAAGGCAAATTCCTGCACATTTATTGTACTCTGTTACTAAAGTCAGGGTTCCCACACCTTTTCACTGATTAAATTCAAAAACTTTTCCATGACTTCTCCATGACCCGTCTCAAAATTCCATGAGCAAATTTTAATGAGACTGAATTAAAAAGTAACTGTCAACTACACTAACTTTAAGCATTAGTTTGTTTTTCACTTTAAAATCAATGATTATAATTTAAACTCAACAAAAAACAGTCAGCAACCAACAATATTTTCCTCCAACAGGGAGGTGTAGACTGTTTCGGAGCCAGCCACAGCTTTTTGTGACATTTGACAGTATTCAAGAAAAAAAAAATCTACTTCACAATTCACTTTTCCAAAACATTTCTCCCTTTTATCATTTTTCATAACTTCTCCTGGCCTGGAAAACACTATCTTATCTTATTGTTTTCCAGGAGTGTGGGAACCTTGTAAAGTGATTCTGAAACAGTTATCACATATAAGACGTGATGCAATTCCATCATGACCGCTGGGTGGTTGTTATGTACATATGCTTTTGGACGGCCTGCTTACAGGTTTGATGACGTTGTCGGTGCGGTTGGGCAGACCAGCGATGTAGACCTTGGTCTCCAGTTTGCCATTAACGGAGGTGAAGAGACTCTCAGGGCTGTTGATGCTCATTACCGCCTCCTTGCTGATCTTCACACTGATGCTGCTCTCCAGCTCGTCCACAGAGATCTACGTGTTACACAACATAGTACTATTATCTGTACTTTTATAGCCCACACACTTTAACACAAACACCACAGTACACAATCCCTACAGCACAAGCCCCTTCTCCATCCTAGTGAGTTTATCTACTAGCACTCCAGCTCATCCGCAGCCACTATGTTAGACATGAGGGACAGAGATGTGAGTATGTAGAGACTACAGCTGTTTCTTACCACATGCCACTGTCCATCATTGATGGCTTTGCCTCCGCTGGTGACCTTGGATGTGTGCTGGTTCTTGAACTGGACTTCAATGCGACCGCCCCTAAGCCCCAACATGAACCATGAGTCCTGGGAGGACTCGGCGTACAGAATCACTCCCTCTGGGTCAAATGTGCGGAAGTCAAACTCTGCAGCGAACCTAACAGCCACAAGGGACAGAGAAGTGAGTTTGCAGAGTAGTCTAGCTGGGATGCATTAAGAAAGTAAGAAGACTACTTTTTCAAAGCGTGTGTGTGTGTGTGTGAGACCCTCACTTTGTGTTCTCCGGCAGTCGGAAGCGCAGATAAATGACAGGAAGGCCCGCAAACTGCTCCCCCAGGTAAAGCATCTCGGGGTGTTTATAGTCGTACAGCGCCACACAAACTGGGATTTTTTCACAGTACCGCTCATCCTCTGCCAAACGAAAACCCTGACGGCCGTCACAGTGGCACACGTAGCTGCCCGCTGTGTTTATACATGTGCCGTCACACAAATTCAGCTCGCACTCGTCCACATCTGTAACAACACCAATAATAAAGTCTGTGATCCTTGATTCGATTTCTATCATGTTAGGCTTATTTAGTGGAAGATGTAAGATGATTTGTGTACTATCCACGGGATTCCAACAAGCAGATAACTGGATTCAATTTTGTGACCTGCAGTAATTTCAGGCCTCACCATTGCAGGTCCTGGATGTAAAGTTATATTTGAATCCCGGGGGACATTGGCACTCATACATGCCAGGGGTGTTGACACACTTAGCCGGCTCTTCACAGATACTGGGGTACATTAGGCATTCATTGATATCTGGAAACAGTAAACAGAGAGTGAGAATGAGCAAATGTGCTTATGAGCCCTTGCAGTATGAACTGGCTGAGACCAGATACATATAAAATACAAAACAGCAAATAAACTGTATGGAACTGAATGCAACAAAAATATTGGTAGATGGAGGAAATTAAGAAATGTGACTGAAATTACATCCCAAGTCTCCACAACCCATTAAAAAAAAAAAAAAAATCTGAAGAGAACAAATTTGTCAAACTGACACTCCATGTTTGTGAAGACTTTGTACTTAACAAGCATTCAACACACTCAAAGACAAACACTGAACTGCCCACAAAAATAGGGCACGGAGAAATATGTGCAAATGAGACGAGAAGACTACAAATTCTAAGCGGGTGTTAACAGCCCAGGGGTCCAAGACTGATGGTCTGTTTACAGTAACAAGGATGGACCATCTTTTCAGAGGTTAGGGAACCCAGGGCTTTCATGTTCTATTACATAAGAGTTCAGCTCAGGTCAACTATCTTCCCCTGTTAGAAATAACAAATCACTCTGGGCTTGAGGAAGGCAACAGCTGGGAGAACAGAGCTTTTTTATGAAGTGCATAGGGTTCCACCATCTATATGAATAAATAACAAAAAGGGGGTAATCAAGTAGTATAATACACTGTCTAGAAATGTGTGTGTATAGTAGTTGTTTTTCACCCACAGGCTTAAATTACAGCATAATTGAAACATCTGCTTGCCTTCATACATGCCACACAAACAGCTCCGTTCTCTCCTTTGGTGGTCAGCGAAATCAAATCACCCGTGAATGATTCATAACATTACTGCACTATTTACACCATTAACAGTTACAGGAACTGCAAGTGAACTGAATGAAGTCTTACCTATGCAGGTGATTCTATCATTGATGAAGAAGCCGTCGTCACACATGCAGCGGAAACTACCAGGGAAGTTGTAACACTTTTGATTACATCCTGCTGGAAATTCTGGATCTGTACACTCATCGATGTCTGCCCAGTCAACAAATCATACCACAGTATGTATAATCAGCCAGCTACATCATTTCAAAAAGCGGAAATAATCAGTTTCAAATTGAATGAAGTCTGAACAGCTCTTTGTAAATAAGGGTACATTTTGTACTCTCGGGTACAAAGTACAGGTACAAAATTAAAAGTAATGGGAATTCTACAGCATGTTTGCAGATTAACTGTGCATCATTTCAAATGACTTGCTGTGTCTGGCCATTGGAAGATGAGAGTTGACATGATACAATAGAGCAGGTGGCACTGAAGTCTCACATCAGTCTTCATCAGTACTCACCATCCTCACAGCGCAGTCCCTTCCAGCCAGGCTTACACACACAAGTGAAGGAGGCCTGGCCGTCCACACAGCGCTCTGAACCCTCCTTGTAGCACGGAAACGGCAAGCACTGGTTGCTGATCTCTGCCATGCAACAAAGAGTTTGGACACACACAGGACGTAATCAGAACATATACAGGACTGGACAGTGTTTATGGTATGAACAAAAGCACGAGGGATAAAGGAATGACAAAAAAGGAATGACTGTGAGCCAAATCACCCGGAAATGTAATTTTAGTGAAGACAACGTTGTGGCCAAGTGGCAGCACACAATATAATTTTGAAGTTATGACTGAAACTACAGTCATGGTTGTGTTGTATGTTGACCTTAACCTTGATGAAAGCTCACACGCTAACTGACAGAGCAATATGAGGAAAGCAATTTATGACTTTATTCATTATTATTGCACAATGCATAATATAGGCCCCTCACCTTTCACACAGGTGCGCAGGTTTGATGGGATGCTGGAATCAGAGTTGTGGTTGTTGATGCCGACACGATGCGAACCCAGACACACTGCAACAAAGAAGCGTTGTTTGTAATAGCGTGCCTGAAAAGGCAGAACAATAACGACGCAACAAATTTAAGATGAACCAGAACACATCACATCAGTGAATTCTGGGAACTTACCAACATATCTGGGGAAG
>OMLI01028209.1:2036-14352 GCA_900302605.1 Rondeletia loricata | reverse complement strand
GTTTTTGCCTTGAGGTTTGAGGGTAATTCCCACACTATTCACATGTACTGTAGGTCCTATGTCATTATTGATGTCTCCATTGCCTTTATGGGAAATACCTTAGAACCTTTATTACCTCCGCCATCGGAGATGGACGGGGGTTAAGTTTTCGCCCCTGTTTGTCCGTTTGTCCGCAGGATATCTCAAAAGGTTCTGGGCGGATTTGCATGAAACTTTGTTGAAAGGTTGGTAATGGGCCAACTTAGAACTGATTAACTTTCCACGCCCACTGGCCAAAAGGGGGCGTGGCAACATGCATGGCCAATCACAAAAAAGGCGCATAACTTCCTAACGGATTCACGTAACACCACAAAACTTTGTAGAAAGGTTGGCCATGGGCCGAGAAAGAACTGATTAACTTTCCACGCCCATTGACCGAAAGGGGACGTGGCCTCACTAAAAGGCACATCACTTCTGAACGGATTCACGTAATACCACAACATTTTGACAAAAGGTTTGTCATGGGCCATGAATTATATGAATGGCTTGGAACTATTGGGCGTGGTGGAGGTATGCGCTCTACCGAGTGCCCTCTAGTTCAGTCTCTTTTTCCATTATTACGATTTTTACTAACCAGTTCATTACTGCCATCGGCCCTGTAATGCCCTGAATTCACACAGCCCATCCAGGTGCTTGTGGGATACCGGTACATCTAACTGGCTAGTGCTGCTGCCGATCTCTCTTCATGCCTTTAGTGTTTCTTGTACATAATTTTAGTACCTTTGTCAAAATGCCATGAAAATATATGTTCTCTGGACCCATAGAAACACACTTTTTTCACATGTAGGTGTTCTGAAATGACTGAGAAGGATCCGTCACAAAACCTCCATCAACTTGAAGCCGCAAGCGTAAGATGTAATGAATTAAAACTACTGTACTACTTACGTCCATACAGGAGCGTAGTAACAAAAAGACAGAGGGTGTTAATCTTTGTGTTCTCCTCAAGAGTGATCCCAGAAAAGCCTTGGCTGCTGATCGTTTTGAGAGACTTATCATGAAGATAGCTGCCATGGAAATTTCTGGATATCATTTATATAAACACCTACACAGGCAAGAGGAGGTGCAGATCCTATTGTCACTTCATAAAAGATTGAGAGGGACGCATACACTGATCAAGGCCACTCTGATTGGCTTTCCTGCCTCTTCAAATCCTCCTGCTACCACATCTGTCGCTGAGCACCCTGATTTCCCACCTCTGCTCCTATGGAGCCCCTTGCCACCAGAGCTTCACTGTATGAGTTCACTATGCCAAATTATTGAAAAGGACATGATGCCTATAAACCTGGTTGACGGCTGTTTTTAATCGATTAATTGATTAATTACTGACGATTGATTAAGGAAATTGCGTAAAATTTGCATCACTATGATCACTTATATTTGATAACAGAAATAATTTATTAGCGTAATAGTTTTAACAACAATGAAGTGATTACATTTGACAAACGTTTTAAAGATACAAAAAGGGAACTAAGTAAGAGGAATATTAGATCACTTTTAGATTTTTTCTTTGTTTCTTCTTCCAACATCAACATTGTTGAATATTGCACGCTCAGACGTCCCGGTGGGGGATCCCTCTTTGACTTGGCCCGCCCAAGGTTTCTTCCATTTTTTCCCTAATAAGGTTTTCTTGGAAGTTTTTCCTTGTTTGCTTCGAGGGTCTAAGGTTGGAGGTGCCGGGTAGGTTAGGCTATGTAGAATACACAGGCTGCTAAATTTTTCTAATGTGTGTCTTGTGCTTTGTTCTGCTTCACTGTGTTTGTTTTCATGATTTTGTAACTCTTGATTGTTGCTTAGTTAGATCTAGTTTGACTCATTTTCTGTAAAGTCCTTTGAGACATGCTTTGTGATAAAGGGCTATATAAATAAATGAACTTGAACTTGGACATGGATATTGTGAAGGCAGCAAAGGTTTCTGCATTGGATCTTTTGTGGCTGTAAAGTGTATCATCACTCATAGGAGCAGCCACGCAGCTTTCAAAATGTAAGATTAATTGCTGTGGTGTCTACTCAGTCTAACACAAAGTAAGACTAGCAGGGGAAACTTCCACTTGAGTTGCAAAAAGGTACAGAAATAGTAAATGGAAATAGGATGATTATTTGTATGCTGAAAACTAATATAACTTCCATTTATATCTTTCTGTGGGTAGGTAGCCCCATATATTCAGTAGTAAGACCTGCTATATGTCTGTTGGCAAATCCTGTACTAAGCAATTGCTTAAATATTTTTAGTCTAGGGTAAATCCGTTTAATAGCATTTCAATTCCACCTGAAATCCACAATACTACAGTCAGCGAGGTTCAGAGGACAAGCATTACAAAGTAATGAATTCTTACAATTTTACAGTCTGTTGACAGGGGAGAAAAGCCAACAGGTAAAAGTCAACATAGTTAGGGTCATAACAAGCAAACAAAAATACAATTCCATTTGGTTTGGTGACAATTTAAAAATATCATTTGGATGGGAATCTATGAGCTTCAGCAAAAGGTGTTGCTGGCATTTTTGCCCCACTTAGGCCCACTGTGTGTGAGTGTGTGTGTGTGTGTGCGTGAGCGTGTGCGTGTGTGTGTGTGTGTGTGTGTGTGTGTGTGTGGTTTGGACATGTGGGTGAGTCAGTGGTGTGTAGTCTCGCGATACCAGACAATCGGAGATCTCCGCCTACCAATCGTCTCCTAGTTTGTTTCCTACCTACCTATGGAAGAAACTTCTGTTATCTTACACTCTCTGACCTTGCCTATCCAACATTGCCAGCCTGCTAAATTAACTAGTGATGTTTTCTATTAATAAAAGATGACATGATAATGACAAATTTGAATGTTTTCCTTGGACCCTTCTCCATTGTCGGAACACAAGTGTCGTGTCTTGTTCCACTGTGCATGGACAATTTTATTTGGTAATGATATATGAAAATGCAAGGTAGTTGTAATCTCACATTTATAGATTCTGCCTGAGTGGAACATATCATTAAAGTGAAATAAACATGTCTGGACTATGAATACTAATTCAAGTATTCATTCTCTGGGAGAGGGGTAATAGAAAACAAATTGATCCAATAACAGAAAAAAGTCTGTTTACTTACTTACTTATGTTTCCATCTCACAGAGACCTGGTTCTTGTTAGAACCCAAATAGCTGATTATGCTCAAATATAACATTGGTTTACTACCTCTAAATAGAACTTAGATTGGTAAATCTGAGTCTCTGCTCTAAGCATGACCTTGTTGATGCCATACACTTCTTATGCAAATCACTAATCCAGTTAAATTGACTCAAAACTCAAAACCAGTCTGAACAGCTCACGGCAAAGATGAGCCTGCCTGCAGAAATCAGTGTCCCAAAAAAGATATTAGCCTGTGATGGCGTGCCTTTACCTCACACGCCTGCTCAAAGCATTACTAGACTTTTTTTCTACCCCTTTCATGCTGTCATCAATACATGTGGGGTTTTAAGTGTATTCTCCATCTTTGAAGTGCCACATTTCCCTGTGAACCTAATTAGCTTTTTGACTCTCTGAGGTGCTAATGCCTGTATGAGTGCACCTTTCCTAACATCTCTCCCAGGGGAAAGAGTTCACACATTAGCATGCATAGAGGGCTCAGCAGAGATAGACCACATGGATCATTTCACTAGCTGTTTAAGTGGTGAGGTGGGCTGTCTTCACATCCACAAAATGTGTAATATATGATGTTAGACTAGGCTTACTCTAACATCTTAATTGAGGTTTAGGGATACTAATAACCCAAAATATATGAGAAGGGATTGTGGTAAAAACTTTTAAATAAATAATTAGAACATAATGAATATGAAAAATGACAGATTGTAAGCCAAAACAAAGCAGAAACATCATGGAGGTAAATGTTTTTCCTCACAGCCATTCAACTATTAGTCCTCTGTTGTCATACTCTCAGTAAATATGCAGTACCAGCGGCAGTGATTGAGCAAGTGAATTATTTATTCAAATGAGAGAACCAAGAACTCATAAGGATGTTTGGCCTTTGGTATTCACTGCTCTTTTAGATGATTATGAGTATGATTACAAATGCATCCAGATTTACACTCCACCATCCTTTGTAAGAAATATACTTAAATTAGTATTCATAGTCCAGAGATGTTTACTTCACTCGAAATGATTCAAGTGTTGACCACGAGATGTTAACACAGAGATGTAAACAAAGGCAATGAACCCGAAGAGGAAAGGAAAAAAGCATTTCCACAAGGCAACACAACCGATCATGCAGTGTGGGCTGGTGTGTGGAAAAACGTGACTAGTTCGGCCAGCAAGCCTGTGCACACTGCAGAGTCCGAAGCCAATGGGGGCCTTCGTTTTTCCACAAAGATGTCCTTTTTTCTGTAAGAACCAGCCAAAATCCTTTTCCACAGCAAGGATACTGCGCTTCAGTGTTTTATCCATCACAATTAGAGGTCTTCTTTCACTTAACTAGTCTGGATAGATATATGCTTCACAGTGGAGAAGGTAACATAAGAGTAAAAGCCCCATCATCATGTATCCATTGGTGATGTCCATAGTTGGATATTAGCACACCCTTCACTCAGGAGGCAGGAATGAGCATTGAATTGCTGGGTCATACGGGCAGGGCGGATAAAAGCTAGAGTGAAATAGCCCAGAGGTTCTGAAAAGAAGGAATCCATCAGCACAGATTTGAAAGTGGCACTCAGTAGACTAAGAGGAATGGTGTAGAATAAGGTAGAGAAAATGGGGGACATTATCTATGACTCTGAAGCTGAGGTTGGTGTCCGGAAACAACACAGAAAACATTCTAACTTGTATATATACTGGTCTGCACCACAATCTACCCTGCTGTGATGTGTGTTTAATTTGGTGGTATCTGCATCAAAGTAGGATGTACAATCTCCTCTTTAGTATGCACAGTTACAATGGAAGTGATCATTAGGGCATCAAAATGGGTTGTTGGTGGCACCTTGTACCAAACAGTCAAGTCAAGTCAAATGTATTTATAAAGCACATTTAAAATCAAAGTGCTGCACAAAGTCAATCAATATATAAAATCCCACTAAACAAAGAACATCAGCACTGCCAGAAAAAAAAGATCAAGAAAGCTTTAAAGCTAGAGAATAAAAGGCAGATGTGATGGAGAGGCTGTTCCACAGTCTACGGGCCACAACAGCGAAGGCACGGTCACCCTTGAGCTTATACCTTGAGCGAGGACGATGGAAGACCTGAGAGGTCTGGAGGTAGTATAGGGGCTTAAGAGGTCTGGTGTATAAGCGGGAGCCAGCCAATTCAAGGCTTTAAAAACAAATAATAAAACCTTAAAATCAATTCTAAAATGTACTGGAAGCCAGTGGAGGGAGGCCAGAATAGGGTTGATGCGGTCCCGTTTCCTGACAACTGGCTAATACCAATATACAGGGAATTGCAATAATCTAAGCGGGAGGAGTTGAAGACATGTATAACTTTCTCCAGATCCTTGCACAAGAGTAAGGACTTGATTTAGGAAATTATTGTAAGTTGACAGAAACTGGATTTTACTACTGCATTGACACAGTCTACCAGAAAGGACACAGTAGACTGTTCTTCTTGAGGAGGCTCAAGACATTCAATGTGTGCAACAGACAACGCCACATCTTCAACCAATCCGTAGTGGTCAGCGCACTGTTCTTTGTAGGAGGATGCTGAAAGCTGGGCACCTGCACTGCCTCCATACACTGCTCTGGACTCTCTTCCTATGCCCTGGACTGCTCTGTACATCTTGCCTGCTTGGCACAATGTGATGTGCGTGTATGCACATGACCTGTGCATATTTCAGGAAACATTTCTGTACACATGTAACGTTCATCTGTAAATTTGATAGTGAAATACTGTAGCTAACAATGCACGTGGGCACGCCTGGACATATTTATATACACATTCTTACATCTGTATATCTGAGGATATGAACAGCTGATGATGCACATGTGCAAGTCAATCACACTTGCACACCCCACACTGAAAAGACGTAGATCTACAAACTGCCAGTAAATCTGTCAATAGTCAACATCCTATTCAATTCAACTCAATTCAGTTCAGTTCAGTTCAGTTCAGTTAAACTTTATCGTCACACTATACAGGTGCACAGTGAAACCTAAAACACGTAAGAAAAGTTTCTGTGTGAGCACTCATCCTAGATTGTGGTATATGGTATTGTTAAATCAGATCCTGTGTACCGGTAATAGAAGAGAAAGAAAAGAAAACAACCCATAGCGCCAACAACAGCAGCATCAAAGAGAATGAACAACATAAAATGGCACCAAAGTCTCAAAGCAAAGGGCTTCTACAGGCAATCAGTTCTGTACAAATACAAAATCTGTCTCTTTGTTTGTTTGTGTGCTCTCTCTCTGTCTCTCTCCGTCTGTCTTTCTCTCGGTTTTGAGCTGTTTCACAAACCACATTATTGCTACATATTGCTCATTCATTTTGGTTAACAGGAATTATACAGGAACAACAAGGATGCCAGGTTTAAGTATTATATCGCAAATATTAAATCTAATGCATGTCAACATTTTCCAGTATGAAGTGATTAAATAGTGCATGTTAAAAGATCATTAAAGCCCTAGTCTAAAGCTTTATATACCCGTTCCACCCCATTGTAACTCAGATCTGTACATTTTGAAGCCAACGCTGAGTGGTTAAAATAGTCGACAAAATGTTCAAATAAATTTTCCCCCAGGCCTGTTTTACATACAATATGAATGGAGGCTTAATGTGCTCAATTCAAAAACCAAATAAAGACAAAGCGAAGTGCAAAAGGTTAAAAACATGATCAATTGTCAACACAAGTGAATGAGCTTTGTCTTTATACATCCAGCTGCTGATGAAGGCTGTATAGCTAAAATATGTTCATTGTGCCTGCTGAATAAACACACAACTCATTCACTTTCCTAGAATGTGGGCTATTCTTCTAACTTCTAAAAACAATAGAAACATAAAACACGGTTAAAGCTTTGGGCTTTTAAATGAACATACAACATCTTTAATCATGCTCTTTATGAGGTCCATGAGTCCATATCCACTATGTGCTTAGCACGTAAGATCCTGTGAGAGTTGTTTGCCTTGGGCTTTCTGCAATGTTTCCCAATCCCATTTTCATGTGTGCTTCGGAGGTTGTGGTGAAACTACCAGTTTTATTAATCTAAATGTCCATTTGCACACAAACAACACACTTCCTCTTCAGTGTCTTCCCACAGGCTTTGTTGCACGCAAAATACATTTTGAAATATCAAAATATTCACTTGGCTAGAAAATAATTCATTAGGTTTGATTGATCCCAATATTGCCTGCGTATATTACACAAATATGAAAATAAATATAAATCTGTCACTCAGCCCTAAGGTAATGAACAAAATGACAGCACAGGGTCCTGTTTTGGCACCTTTGGGTTTGTTTGTTTGTTTGTTCACAAATAAATTATTCCATTAATACAGCTAGATTAAATTACTGATATTTAAATGAACCTTGAAATTTATGACATTTTCTTGTTCTCAAAGCCTTTCAAATGGAGTATCTACTTATAATTAATCGCTTTAGTGGTGCAAGTTTATCCAGATTCGGGACTGAGTGGCAGTGCATATTATCATATCATTAGTGACATGATTCAACCAAAATGTGATATATATCAAATCCAAACCGGTCCAATATAAATTCAAAATTAAACATATTGCAGAGAAGATATTTGTCATGCATATTGTATTTAAGATCACTGAAAGAAGATGTTTACCTTTGTGCTCACTGAAGTAACTGAAGTAATTGGGGCAGGTTATTGTAACCACCTCTCCAACTTTGGCTGAAGGCCAACAGGCGACGATATCCCACATCCCTTGGCAACCTGCAAGGAGAATACATTACCATTAACATAGCATCACTCATTCATTCACGCGCACACGCACACACACACACACACACACACACACACACACACACACACACACACACACACACACACACACACACACACCGATTATTATGACAAATAAAATGTTTTGCCTAACATGGCACCCATGACATGATCAATGCCACGGCGTGTGTGTGTGTGTGTGTGTGTGTGTGATGTGTGTAGCATGATTGCAAGGTACAGTACTGTATAACACTATAGTAATTAATTAAAGTGAATATGGTAGCAGCATCAAACATTTTTTTCAACTCAGAAACCCATTTTTCCATACAACTTCCAGTGATCATGAGGGATAGTTCGCTTGCTGGAATGAATATTTCATACAATATACTGACTAATGTACCCAGTCCCAGTGGAAAAGTGTTAAATAATATGTGTTGATTAGGGAAAGTTTACCTCAAGTTATCGTATCATGGTACAAAATACTGACTTTAATCATCCCGCATCAACATAAGAGTCAAAACAAGTAAATTAATTGTCAACACAGGAAAAGACACAACAATTTCAGGTGTATTGACTCTGCTTCAAGTCCACTTTGAGGGCATTTAGACACTGGTATTCATAATGGTGAGTCAAATACTGCAATTGTCAAATACTGCAATTGCAACAAGTACATTTTGTTTAGCAATGAGGAGCTACAGAATGTATTAGTCATCATGTGGAATGATATGGAAAGATCGAATGCATTTATATATATGGATCAATATTCAATCAGGTAGTTTGCCATTTATATGAACCCTGTTGCTAACAACCCAAAAGACCCTATAATGAACTCATCCAACACAGTCTAAGTTACGGAAATACATGATGATGACATATGGAAATTCTGCCAGGGTAATATGATGATTGAACTAAGAATTTAAATATAAGGGGGGGGGGTTGTTCCTCAAACTCATCCAGTGTGTCTGAGCATGGGCCGGTAAGGGTAAACATACAGAGTCTGTCCTCTGGTGTGCGAGAGGCTGGAACTGATCATGCTGCTCTGAAATGAACATGCTCCAGTGATAAGCTCAACAATGTCAGGCGGGACATGAATATGGAGCTGTTACTTGGTAATATATACGCCCATGCCCTTCAACACACGCACTACATGAGGAGAAATTATTCATACGTTTCTACACTGGCCCACTGAAGTATCTGGTTTGGCCTCAGAAACTCATTTCTACGTTATTGCAATCTCCAATTGGTGTCTCCATGGGTCAAACCAAGCACATCCCCATTATTTTAGCATGCAAACAAAATAATAACGTCCTCACAGACTGACGGAGAAATCATATTTCAATCAAAAATAGACATATACTACTCACATACTGCATACATACTGCATAGTGCATACATTGAACTGCATTCCTCCTTATCTCTTCAATGACCATCATTTCTCCAGTTCCCTATCTGCTTCCTCAACAGGAAGGTACTGTAAGCTGCTTGCAAAGGTCACATCCCTAATAAATGGATTAGCAACACGGATGTAGTACATGTATGTTTGTGAGAACCCATATATTCACAGCTTAAAGCTGTGCAACATACATATAGGCTGTCCTGGTGTTCCATGGCCTCCTAGACACAAACAGAGAACAGCTATAAAACTGAAGAATATCTCTTGACAGTTTGTATATTCTGGCATACAGTGCTATACACACACTGTTACAAAACGGCTGTTGAGGCCCTTACCGGCCAAATACAGAGACAGAAGCTGGTGATACTCTTTAAAGGATCTGACAGAGATTGTCTGAAGTTTTCAACTGTGCCTCATGAGCTTACTTTATTTTCAAAGGAATCTGTGGGGTTTTTTTTTACAGTCCTTTCACACTTTTCTGAAGCTTCACTCAGGTTTCATAGGTCTATGCATGGTCATTGTCAGAGGGATGCTAAGCAAAGTATGTGGCCCTCATTTCCAACATAAAAAAAGGGTTCAAAACATTTTCAAAGAAAGTGCATGATTACAATGAACAGGCAAAACAATGTATGATTGCAAATGTAGGCACTAAAAGCCAAATGACTGTGGATAAACAACCTAGACAACACCTCCCACCCCCTCTACAGTGAGCTGATGCAGCTACGGAGCACCTTCAGCATCCGGCTCATCCCTCCGAGGCTTTAGCCGCTCTTTTGTGCCTGCAGCCATGAGACTGTACAATGCTTCCTGCCCAAACGGCCCCATCCTCAGCCAACTAGAAGGGTGCTGAACTATCTACCTTCGCATTCCTATGCTCTGCACTAATCTATATGGCATTTGCTTGCACAGTTTATATGTTTCAGTATATATTTCTATAACAGTATATGTGTTACACTGTACATATGTCGGTACATTCTCTGCACATGAGTCAGTACTGGAGACTTTTCCTGCATGTATGCTGCCTCCATCCACAAACATGTTCTGGTTATGATAGTGATAATGAGAACAGACATCAGTTTCTTATATACTTATATTTATATTTTGAAAATGTTGACCTGGTTTTTTGTATTCTGGCTGGCTTGACATTGTAAGAATAACATGGTAACACCGTGGGATTAAATGTCGCCTCGTTTTACAGTCCAGTTTCAGCATACTTACTCTTTACACTGTAATGTTTATAGCTGAACACTTATGGTACATTTGTCATCATTGCACTGGGAAAAGAAGTGGTAAGAACGTGATCAGAAGTGTTGCTTCCTTTTACAGTCCAGTTTCAGCTGTCTAAATTGGAATGCTTTACTTTGTATTTTTGCAGAACATGTGTAGCACGGGTTGTATTGGATTGCATGGAAAAGGACATAACCAATTATAAAGGTTAAGGCAAGAATCTGGTAATACCATGGGAACAAACAAGGCTTACTTTTACAGCACAATTTCAACTTACTTACTGGGTAAATTGAAATGTTTTGTTTAGTACCTTTGCAGAACATACATGGTTGGCCTTGACTTTAAAAGGAAATAACAAATTAGAAAGGATATTGTAAGAAACTGGGAATTCCATGGGAACCAACAACAATTTATTTTACAATCCAGATCAGTTTTACCTTAATTAGTGAGAAAATTAGAAGGTATTTCTTAGTAATACACTGATGCATACACTATAGCCAATTAGCAGAGATGAATCTCAGAATACCAAACTTATGCAGACTGTGAGTGACCCAGACCCAGTGAGTGTACCGAGTATTTCAAAAAATGTACCATGAAACTAATTTTTTGAGGTCATTATTGATATATTTGCCACAACTTACATAGAAACAATTTCATAGTTTCTATTTCAGTTTAATAAACCCTTTTCATGTGGGTAGAATCATGAATTACTATTAAGAAAAGCTCATTTCTAGGAAAGTATTGCCTTGATTCCTAGTAAGTACACAATTAAACGATGGCTAATATAAACCTTCAGTATATAAAAGATTATTCCTTGAATTGATGGTTAATAGAGAAGGTTTTTCTAAGAAAATGTAGCCTACTGCAATTCCTTGGGAATTATGCTGTCAAACTCAGGCTGTTACCATCTTAAACCTGTGACAACTACAATATGAAGTATTGAGGTGTTTTTAAGTAATTCAGCTGTGATTTCTGAGTATTTACTGTACATACTTAGTTATGGCTGGGTGTCACTGGATTCAAGTCAGGATAACTCATTTGTGAGTGAACAGTTAGTCTCTGAGAAAACTTCTTAATTTCTTCCTGCTTCGTTTCTGCCTGCTACAATGTTATATACAGTATAACTATGGACTCCCACACACAGTATTACCTGTCTATGTATTTACTCATGCTGTTTCCCATTTTCTCGAAATGGTTTCCTGCAAAACCTGAACAGTCTGATAGTAGCAGGGGGAAATGTGTTTGGAAAATGACCTGAGGTGACGTTCCCGGAGGTGCTATTCTCGCAGCGCTCTTTCTCCCGCTCGACCTCATTCATCACGTCACACATCTGCACAGATAATACCTGCAGAAGAGGCAGAAAACACATTTGGTTGGTAAGAATAGCATACACTTCCATCTCACTGCAATGAAGTTGTCACATTTTTGTTACCATGACCGTTTATACTGTTTTTCCTAATATAATGAACCTCCTACCGATAATACAGTAAATACACACAGAACAGTTAAAAAAAGAAATAAATTATGTTCTTGTGTCCTGTGCATGTTTTAATGTTTTTAATGATTGCAGGGTGTAAGGCAAATGTAAGTTCTCTATGTCTGAAATCAAAACAGAGCTCCCTCTTGCTCTGCATATAGATGGTATCATGCAAATGGATTAGGACATGGAGAGTGGGCCAATGAGTAATCTACTGCGTTCGTTCATCTGTCAACAAAGGCTGACAAACTCAGGCTGACAGCCGCTAGCGCAGAGCCAGTGGGTCAATGAAAATGTGCAAGATGAGCAGCGAGCGGCTTGAGAAGGTCAG
>OMLI01028191.1:0-14166 GCA_900302605.1 Rondeletia loricata | reverse complement strand
AAAGGAGCGAATAAAGGACAAGATAAAGGGCTGGAGGTCCCGACCCCTGCATCAGCTCCCGCCGAGCAGGAGCGACCTCCGGGAGAGGAGGAGGTGGCGGAGGGATCGGCGGAGGAAGAGGAGGTGAAGGAGGGTGAGGAAGAGGAGGAGGAGGAGCGGGGAGAGAGCGACGGTTCAGGCACCGGTCAGCCGTCGGAGGAGGAGGAGAGGGTGTGCGAGCACATCCTGCCCCCGTGCCTCCCCAGAGAGCACACCTACCAGGCCTACATGAAGATCCAGGACATCAGCCCTGTACTCAGTAACAGGGTGAACCTGAGAGACCTGCAGGAGAGCATAGACACTCTGATAGGAAACCTGGAGAGAGAGCTCAACAAGAACAAGCTCAACGTGGGATATTGACTCATACCACACTCACACACACATAGTCACTCACACATACACACAAAGCCCAATAGGTGGGGGGGGAGACAGACTGACTTTACCAATCAAGGTGCTTCAGGATACAGCCACAGCGTTTCCATGGAGATCCTCCGATGACGCCATGGCAACGTGGCGCACGGTGCTGCGTACTCCTGTATAAATCTAGTGGATGAGATGAGAAGAAAATGTAACGGGGCACTTCTGCCGTTTGTGTCGGTGTCATTTTGTACCTTACCCATAGACATTCCACAGTGTTTTCCTCTTTAGTTCGTCGACCGTCTTACTGTATGTTGTTATTGTTGTTGTTGGTCTGTTTCGGTCCCGTTCTGTGTTCCGTGTTGTTATTGTTGCTTCTCTTCTTATTAGAAGAACCCATTGACCCCCAGGGGTGTAAAAGGTGCCTTAATTGTGTGAAGGTGGTACTTGGAGGGGAAAATGCACCCTGAGACATAATGCATACATGTCCCTCCTGTGATCTTAGACAGGTCAGACAGCCCAGCCTCCAATCTCTGATGTTGTGAAGAGTCAAATCCTGGACCTGTCCCCGTTGACAATGAACTGGAGACTGACTCTGTGGATTTTAGAAACACAGAGTGCTTGTTTTACATCTAAATAAGCTGTTTTATTGTTGTGCGAAGAGGTACAAATCAGGAAATCTTTTATTTATGGATTGACCGATATGGGTTTTCGAAGGGCAATACCGATACCGATATTTTTGCAGTTGCTGATAGATGATATATCCAAGTATTCAGTGTTTCCCCATAATTCTATTTTTGGCAGGGTGGAAAAGCATTTTGACCATGTGACAGTAAAACTCTCCACCACACCTACTCAATGGTAGGGGAAACTCTGGGATACATTAGGTCTTTAAATGAATAATTAATCTACAAAAAACATAATTGAACAATTAAATGAATAAATAAAATGAAAATAAATTTCCATGCAGGTTTTACAGACTGTTTTTCTGTAGCTGTGGTCAAGGAGGAACCTCCATCATATCGGCGGTGTACGACCTGATTGGCCAGTATTCTGTATTTAAAACTGATGTAGCGTTCTGACCCTACTGTTATCTCTCATTCATTGTGAATGGGGAAACTCCAGGATCTTTCTCTCAGTTACAGGCTGTCAGGAGAGTTTCTAGCTTCTAGTTTGTAGCTTGTAAACTTCATGTTCACAAATCTCGACTGGGCTAATCCAAGGTCATAGGAGTAACATATATAAATCCTGTTTTAGAGCGGATTTCCCCTTTAAGGCAGCAGAGAGCTTTTCTATTGAGGTACGAAACACTAAATGTTGTACAACAATAATGCACTTATGAGGCAGGCAGTAGTGTAGATTGTCATGATAGTACATGCAGTAATATGTTGGCCGTGGACTGAATTAGGGAGTAACAGCCACCAGTCAGCTAGCCCACCGAAACCTCCTCTTAAGGTACAGCGCCATGCACGGCTCTGCTGGAGCCTGGGACACACACACACACACACACTATACAGGTATGTTTTAAATATGAATGGATATGGATGCAACAATTCATTTAGCACACATAGAACTCAAATTGTACACGGTTTTCCGATGTTTGGACACACACACGCATGCATACACACACACATGCATACACACACCTGGCAAATTGGATGCAAGATATGGGTGATCTGGTGTACAGTCGAATGTATTTGATCTTATGCAGGCAACTAATAAGAAATAACGTGTTTCATCTGGCATCATATTCAGTTAATATTAAGTGAAAAGGCTTAAAAACCACCGACATCTATTTCAATCACCTTTCTGCTTCTCCCGACTCCCCACCTTTTGGCAAAGCGTTAAACCGTGAAAGAGACAAAAGCCAAATGTGAAACACAAATTGCAGCGCAGCAGTGGGAATGGTTACCGGAGGGCTTCGGTTAGTGTGACTTAGTTAGCTGCCTGAACAGACAAAGTACGTTTTCAGCAATCCAGGGATTCAGAATGATCAGTATTTAACCTATTTGTGTATATATATATATATAAATGTATTCGGAGTATATTATTTTTTACAGCTTATGTTTCAATGGCGTATTTAAATACTTCCGATGACCTCGTAGTGTTGACTCGTAGTAACAGTCGCTTTCCTCCCTTCAAGCTACCTGTACACATCTTAATGTGCTGGACTAATGGTACAACTTCAGCTGTAAAATATATGATACAAATGTGTTCTTGCAGAAAGAGTGATATTGTTATTTTTGTTATATTGTGTACATATTTGACATTGTTTTTTTGTCTCTGGTGGACTAAGATGTGTTTTTTTTGGTGTTTTTTTTAAGGTACTGAACGTTGCATGGTCAAAAAGCTTTACTGACATAAACAAGATTTATTTCTCATCTGCCTTGGTATTTGATATTTATGTGTATAGAGACTATTTTGTAACGTATGCTCATTTGTTCAATAGACAGATGACTGCATTGTTCAAGCATTTCTCCAGAGGACTAAAAGGCAGACACTGATTCAGTGTGGTGCAGCTGTAGTATCTGACTGTACGTACGCAAGAGTTTGTTGTGTTGTGGCTCTAGACCACCATGGTGCACAGGTGCAGTACAAAATGCGCTCCCATAATGTGTTCATTCATGTATTTTTTTGTATGAAAGAAATATATATTCAGCATAATCTTAAAACAGGGCATCTAAACACTGCACAAAATATCCATCTCATCTAGTCATCTAATGTAAAATCCTATTTTAAGAACAAATCTGCCAGTTGGGTGAGATCATTTCACTTGTTTCTGATTCAGATGAACTTGTTTCAACAATTTTGATTGACTAGTGGAGTGGAGTTTCAAGATATTGACACACTGCATTGGAAACAAGTGGAATGATCTCACCCCATTTTACACCTGTTTTTTAGAAAAATAAGAGGTTAAGACTGAATATGAAACTAAATGACTTGGTAAGATGGAGTGGTGGTGATGGTGTGAGCCCCTGCTCGGATACTCAAAGGTGGAAGTCAGATTTCCTTTCACTCATTTGACATGATCTTTTCGGTCTTGTCCAGACACGAAACAAAAATCATCACAATAACAATAGAAGTGTAAATCCATCCTCAGAGGTGCCTGATGTTAGTCATGCTAGCCTGATTTAACCCACACTATCCCGTTTGATCAGTCAGTTACTTCAAGGGAAGGAAGCCAGAGGGATGCAGTGTTGGAACGGGGCCACAACCAGACAAGTGTAACCTCTGGCTGCTTACAGTGTGTGAGCGGCATCCTGTTTCTCTGTCAATGCATTTCTCTCTCTATTATCGTCCTCTCGGCTCGCTCCCTCTCTGTTTGTCATATAGCAGCATGCGTATATGTACACCCACGTCACTGTTTGTGTCGTATCATAGGTGGTTCATCGCTGTGTCCTGTCCTGTCCTGTCCTGTCCTGTCCTTTGGAGAGAAAATGCCACATGGAAAGCATCACTAAACAGAAAGTGACTTTGTACTGATCCTGAGAAATGTATGGTCATAATAAAGTATATTATTTCACATTCACATGTGGCCTCTGCTTATTTCATTCTGTGTTTTCCATGGAGCCAGTGATAGAAATCAGCAACAATCTGCCACAGCAAGATTGCCATTCAGCTTAATACATATATTTTGCACTCATTGCCGTGTTTTTATTAAGAGGTGGCAGTGGCTCAGGAGGTAGAGTCCTCGCCCAGCAACCGGAAGGTTGGTGGTTCGAGTCCACCTCCTCCTGGGGAAAAAATCTGTCGTAGTGTTCTTGAGCAAGACACCTAACTCTAATTGCTCCCGTTGAGCAGGTTGGCGCCGCCTTGTATGGCTGCCTCCGCCAACGTTGTATGAATGTGTTTGTGAATGTGAGAAAATGCTTTGTGCTTAATAGCTGTGAAAAGCGCTATGTAAATGCAATCGATTTGCTGCAGCAAATTTACTAGATTTGCTAAAATAAAATAAAAACCATTAATGGTTTTGTAACTTTTTTGATGGCAAACAATGGATGCACTTCAAAAAACAACAAAAACAGTTTACTTACTTTTACAAGTACCTGAAGTACTTTTTGCAGCAGCAAAGAAATGCTATTAAAATATATTTTCCTTAAAGTGAATATTTTGTCTTCATGTCAACTGAATGCTCAGAATTACCCAGAGCTACAGTAAAGCGTCACGACTAGAATTAAACGCTCGTTAAAACTCACACTAGAACTAGTGCTTCATTCACACTGGAATTATATACTTCAGATCTGATCTTGCCGCTGTCTAAACAAGGAACAATCGAGCCTGTGCAGAACAACGCCACAATCTCTGGGTTTATACAGGCATGAAAAATTTCATTTTCAGCCCATAAGTGGCACAGTTAGCATCTTTTCATTCCCGTGTAAACAGATCAGCACAGGGAATGCAGCGTGGAATTCATTTATAGAAAACAGTTGTTCTCACAAATTTGCTCATGATGCACACATCTGGTATTCTGCATGTGGCCCAGCAGTCACATCACTCTTGTTCAAACTGACTGATACTGTGGGCCCACTTTCCCAAAGCAAAATGACCCATACTGAGGTGCTTGTCATGTCAGATCTGCCATCCTGACCCCTCCCCTGACACCCCCATCCCCAAAGGGACCACAATGGCCTCTGGGCTTTATTGTGTTATCCTGACGCTTCCTTTTATGTTATGCACTCAATGCCTTGGCAGAGTTTGTATTTTTCTTTAAAATGATGTTGTCTAATAAAATCAATCAATCAATAAATTCAGGGAACTGGACCCTGTTTTGTAGATTCATCTCCCTTTGCTGTGGGAGAGCAGTTGTAACCCAGCCTCAGCAGAGTATAGATAAATAAGTCCGGGAATTGCCCTTGTTGGTTTGTGGGAATCTCCCAGCACAGCTTCAGGGACATTCCCAGGATGCAGCTGCATTGAGCCTTCCAGTAAAATAAGGCTGCATTTTCACTGTGGCTCCAAAACCAACATTACTGCAACAGTTGTGGGATGTATACAATTAACCTATTTTTAGAGGTAATGCATACCACAGGTAGCCTATTAAACTAGACTCTGGCCATTAAAGGCAGTTTGCTGAAACGGTTGGATGTCATTTCAACAGAATGTGAAGTATTTTCCCAACCTGAACCCTAAAATCTGTTGCAAACAGGACCGTGAAAACTCAGCCTGGGAGGCAACAGCTGAGGCGATAAACATCTCTGGCAGTTAGCATGAGAAGTCAGACCAACCGGAGGCCTTTCAGCACTAAATGGTTTTCAGCCTTTTTTGATGTCAGTACTGTATGTTCATATCATCTTTTTTATGGCTGTCTTGAACAGGTATGAGTGGAAACGCTTCAGGGTACAGAACGTACCCATGGCAGCTGTAGCCAGCCCGTTTTATATCCCCATTGAAGTCAAGAGAGAGAGAAAATCATTTTCCTACCTGCACTCAGCCTCAATGAACATTCAGACTGGAATTTATGTGGAGATGTTTTTCAATGACAGTTTGAAGATGTATATAATTTTACATGTATATGGTTTAATGTTCCTGTCTGTCAGGCACCATTAGTTAAGAGGATTCAATTGTTAAACTATTCTCAAACTGTAATATTGAATGCAAACTTTTCCCCATCTGAATCTACATAAATATAAAACGGTGGCTTTAAATTGAACAAGTGTCTATTTTAAAACTGTATTGCTGTCTGAATCGTTCACGTTTGACTGGCAAAACTGTTCCTCTAGTCCCAGTGAGCAACAGAGTGAAATGAAGAGCGAGGTAGACATAATAACACGGAGCCTGTTTGGTTAGTCAGGGCTGCCACTTGATATCGGACCGTCTTGTCTGAGTGAACTGAACTGAACTTTTGTTCATTTCTAATTCGAGAGCGAGAGCGAGAGAGAGAGCGAGAGAGAAGAGTAGAGATACGGGTCTCTCTGGGTAAACATCCTTGACAGCCACCTGCATGTGAAACCAGACCTTTCCTCCCCTCCTTCCTCTCCTCTGTTCCCTCACTCTCCCTCTGCTGACCTTTGATTCAGTATCAGTGCTGCAGCCAGACACTCAACCAGACGTCTGCCCACACAAACACACTTTCTTTGTTTGAGACTCGCTTTTGTTGTTGTTGTTATTTCAGTATTGTGTATTGTGGAGTGTGGAGGAATAATGAAAGGAGATTGGCCAGTTGATCAACTTACCTGTTAAGTGATGAGAACATAGACACCAAAATCATCCATGTGACCTTTTAGTAATAAAAAAGTTGTTGGTGTTTTTTTTATATGGCCTGTAGATTAATATTTTTATAAAAAGAAATATCATTAACTCAATATAGCTGATGTAGCCAGGTTTATTTTTTTTAACTATTTCAGGTGAGCAACCACATATTCATCCACTGCACAGTGATTTTTAGCTGTAAACTACGGTGGCTGACAGGTGCAAACACACTACAAGGGCCCAAAGCAATTGCATTACAGTAAGAGAACTTCAGAAACTTCAGAAACAATGCAACTTGAAAAACACATACGAAAATCCAAAGCAAATACAACAATGGAAATGTGCTGCAAAAGGAGAAAAACACAGAAAAACATTGCACAAATTCAAAAAGGACTCTTTTAATGATCAACTTTTAAACCATTGGCCGACATTTTTCTAGACCTCATCCATTATATAATACATCCATGGGCCTAAGAGCTGAATCTCTCTCTCTCTTTCTCTCTCTCTCTCTCTCTCTCTCTCTCTCTCTCTCTCTCATGTCGAAAATCAAGAGGCCTGGAGCGCTCCCATTGTGTCGGCCACTGTAGTAAACAGTCTCCCATCACCCACCACCTTCACTTCCTATGGGACCAGGGAAAGTAGTCCCTGCTAGTTCAAAACAGTATGTTATTTTTATATCATATACTTTGTATACATTTGACCAATCTCCCACTAAACTGCCAGACTTACACTCATATCATTTAAGATCACTTATCATTTAGCTTTAGAGCTGCTACAAGTTCTCATGTTCTCACTTTAGAGATAAAGCTAGTCTCCTACTATCACTCATAGCTAAAGTGTCAATGGAGAGAATGATCTACTGGGGACACATGGTTGATTTTGGTGTCTATACTCTCATCACCCAATCTCCCAAAAACTTGGTGTATTCCTTTAAGGTTTACTTTATTGTCTCCAAAGGAAGAAATTAGTCTGACAGGAGAAAAGAAGAGGACATGTGGCATGAGCCAGACTCAAACTCACATCATCACAAGCAGATGGTACGCACTCTGGTCTGCTGATTCGCTCAAGGTCTATCACACATTTCATTAGGTAATAATGACAAAATTCTAAAACTGCATGTTCAAACTCTCTACATCTGTCACTGAACATGTTCAGAGAGGCTTAGGTTGGTTCACACTTATGTGTTCCAATACATACTAGCCGTGCAATTCTTATGAACATGGGATAGCTAAGCCTCGGTAATTGCTGGGAACCTTTACGGAGCGACCCTGGGCAGACATTCCATACATGCAGTGCCCTTCAATAGGAGGTCTTTGGTTCCCCACCGGCCAGCCCCTGTACTTGGCAGCTCATCTGAGGGCTGCGGGGCAGATCTCTGACGCACTGCTGACAGATCAGGCCCTGTTCTGGCCCTGTTCTCGATCTGCGGTGATGATGAGAGAGCAGACCAGAGGGAAGGGGGCTGGAGGGGAGAGAAGATGAGGAGAGAGCGAGAGGTGAAAGTGAAGAATGGAAGGGAAGGAGAACACAGAGGAGCGGCACTTCAGATCCCCGGGGGCCGGGCCTCACACAACGTAGACCCCCCCGCCCCCATTGCTCTGTCACTCAGGACTAGACTATTTCATTTTAATAAGGCTAATCCCTCTTAGAGGTAAGCTGCTCATCACCTCTCTCTCCCTCCCGCTCCTTCTCGCTGCTCCCTCTCTGTCTCCTCCAGAAGAGAGCAATCTCCTTTCAGTGTGAGGACAGGATGAGGGTTAGGGTTAGCTCCGCTTGATAGGAGAGAAAAATGTGAAAGGTGAGACTGAAAAGAGGCCTTGATGGCAGCTGCGGTCTGGCTCAGTGAGAAGATTTGATACGTTTTGCAGGTGGCACACCTTTACTAGTGCTCAGTGATTCATCCTCCAACCAGCCTTTAACATCGCACTGGTATGAGACTTTGTTCTCCAGAGAGGAAGTGCAGCGATACGGTTGGTATTTTAGTATGATATGATATCGCCTGCCTCCTGTCAGAGCTCGCCTCAGCCTCTCAGCAGAGCGCGCTCCACTTGTCAGCGGTAAAAGTTAGGTCGCCTGCTTCTTGAGGTGAAGTTTCCCTGACGCTGATGAGGAGCCAGCTATCCTGACCTCTTTTCCTAACCCTAAAGGGGAAATCCCCCCCAAAAAACTGAATTCACAGACTGGTTGATAGTCCAATGATCTTGGACAGGCCAATCAAGATCAGTATTTGCTAATGTAAACTGCTGTCTGTCTCTCAAAGCTAGAAACCAAGCAACCAAGACTCAAATCTCTGTCATCAAGAGATGGAGCTGCACTTTTGACAATGAACAGGTGACTGACTTTTGTGGATGTATTGAATATTTAAGATATCACATTTAGATGGTATGCACCTTAGCCCAGTGATCCAGACATGGAAATGAAAGATAGCACATGGTCTACCGTGCTGGCAGGCACAGAGAGACTCCCCCTGAGAGGAAGTTATAGCCCTTGGTAGGATTAATAATAATATACTTTATTTTAGTAGCACCTATCTAAGAGCGGAGTTTATGAAGTGCTTTACAAGAAGGCATAAAAACAAGAGTACTAAAATATATGAGCTACTGATTAAAATGGGAAACGCATTCAAAAGAAAAGCGGTTAAAAATGAAAATGAAATAAAAAATATGAGAAACAACACAAGATAAAATAGTGGTAAAAAATACATAAAGCAAGTCTATAAATGTGTGTTTTAAGAAATAAAAGATGAAGAATGCAGATGGGTTTGCTAGCCTCAGTTCCTCAGGCAGGCTGATCCACAGTCTAGCGGCCCTGATGGCAGAAGCACAATCACCTTTGAAATGATACCTGCAACACTAGTTCATAGAGTTTAGAGGCTGCGTCCAAATAATGGATTGAATAGCTGACTTTACATGTGTGGTGAAAGTTTTGACAGGCTGCATTGTATAAAGCAAACACACCCTTTTGTGATCATTCAATTGACTTATATTCATTCCACTTTTCTAGGGTTTCTATTCTCTATTCCATCTTTACTGCACACAGAGGATAATACCGTGTGCATACACTGAAAGCATTAGAGGGGGGGGATAGTAAAGTGACAGGAATCCAAACTGTTGAGAGCTTTGAAATTGGAAAATGAAAAGGAGTCAAGAGGGAACATTCCAAAGCAGTGCCCCGGTCACCTGATCTCTTATGAGGTCAAGGGTCAACTAATGAAACCTACCACCAGAGGGTTTAAAGAGAAACACAGCTTTGCGATGTATGGTGATGAAACATAGCCTGACACATCCTGAACCTTTTATTTTGCTGATGATAACTTCAGAGGTGGGCAAGGCTGGTGATCCAGGGTCTGGTTTGAGGTGAAAGAAAGAAGCTAATGAAATTATTTTCTGAGCAAGGGAAAAATTATATTCCCCTTCAGGCTACCTTCAATAGATATTCCTATTCTTATCATCTTTTTCAATAGATGTCAGTCTGTTGTTCCGCTGGACAAGAAAAGGGGGTATCAAACAAATCCATGGGGGCAAAGAGAATTCTACTAACCCCTGCTGTCCTTTTCTCAGCGGCAACCACTTGACTCTGCTTTCATCTGCGAATGTTTTTGGCCTTTGTGTCATGGAGCAAGCATCCACTCCTGCAGGGCCTGTGACGTTGGTGGAGGTGTGTGTGTGTGTGTGTGTGTGTGTGAGAGAGTGTGTTGCACGTCTCCCCCTGCAGCTGGGGTGCAGCTTAGATGAACATGTGTGAAATGTGCAGAGTGCCACCATGATGGGAGATTTAGATCTCCCTGTAGAGACCCCTGCTCCACCCCCCACCCCCCCAGCAGGAGCAGCCAGGAGGCCAGCCAGAACAATGCCAAGGCAATGGCTTAATTCGCCAGGCCAGATTTACAGCCCCTCCTGCCCAGCACCTGCTCACATTGTTTCCCAGGATTTGGCTTGAAAACGTCCAACAATTGGTAATAAAAATTGGAATGCAGGCATCCATCCCGCCCCTCACCCCCCATAGTGAGAGATCTCCTCTTTTTTTTTTTTGTAGGTTTGGGAAATCTCTTGGGCTTAGATGAAGAAATCAACTGAGGAAAATCTGACACCATGAATACCCTCCTTGCTACTGGGGGTCATTGGGTTTATAGCCGTGCTGTTGCTGTTGTGCTGCCCACATTGTCCAGAACGCTCAGGGGAGTGTGAACGCTACGCAGCCGAGCTTCACCTGCTAACGTCTGTGTGTATGTCTGTGGAACTTCAAACGCTGCTAACGTTCAGGTCGCGCACCAGCTTACTCAACTGCAAAACATTCTTTGCATCAGCCATTGCAGTAATAACTAAGGTTGAAGCGAGAGTGAAGCCACTCTGTATGTGTGTGTGTGTGTGTGTGTGTGTGTGTTGGCTCGCAGAAGGCAGCAGCACATTCCTGAGCTGGCCTGGGAGAAAGTGAGAGGCTCCAGAGAGGAGAGGGGGGCCTACCAAACAGAATTCCCAGAGAGCTTTGAGGAGGGGACGAGTGGGGAGCAGAGGCCCCTTTTGTCACCCCGGCCTTGTTGGTGCCTCGGGGGCCATATGGACGCCTGCCTCGGTGCACCCTTCTTCCTCCTCCCCTCCAGCCCCTCCGCTCCGTGACAGGGCCGTCCACGTGAATGAGTCATGGAGAGAGTGAAGTCGACCGTGTGGTGTTTAATCTGTCCGACACCGCCCCATCTCACTTCCGTTGAGGGGGCCCGACATGAACACACACTCCCCCTCCACCACCGGAACCTCTCCTCTGTTTTGTCGATCGCTCCAGTTCTCTCTTGCCATCTCTCGTTCCGATTTTCTCTCGTCCCCTAACTTAATGCGTTCACCCTCTCCTTCCCCCTCTCTCACCAGCTTTCAACCATTTGCGTTGCTAATGTTTCACGTATTCTCGGAATCTTTGCCTCTCTACCTCTCTCCTCGGCCACAGCGTGAAAACCTGGCAACAGACAGCTGCCCCTGTATTATGCAGTGGCCCTCCCTCCCTCTCTCCCTCCAGCCTCTTTTCTGGCAGGATACCGGCTGTCAGTGGTGACTATGGGTTTGCTGGGCTGCTCTTGACCTGAGGTGGACCCGGCGCTCTGAGCTGTCCTTATTTTATCCCCATGAAGGAGCATGGCTAATGGGGAGTCCGTAGAATTGGAAGGATACTGTATTGTAGTAATCTCCATTGGTAAATCTAAGATAGCTACCACTGCATTTTAATAATTTTGTCATGGGAATGAACATTGTTTCAGGTGTGGACAGTGTGTGAGATTCAGTGCTTTGTCATTTCAACAAGGCCGCCACTGGAATGATGAGTAAAATGAAATGACGGCTTTGGAAACACGTCAGCTTTTGAGTCTCATGTGTTGCTGCAATGCTTCTTTCCAGACATACAGACATGACTTGACACCAAAAGTTATATTTCTCCCATCTTAAAGGGATAGTGCACCCACTTTTAAAATTGTGATATTATTTAACTTACCCCCAAAGTAGTACGTAGGACTGGTGTGATTGTATCCTCGCCTCACTGTTCTAGCTGTACTGGATTGGACCAATGCTAACAATTAGCATGTTGCCATTGGGCAGACTGTCCCCACCGCTAGCCTTCTTTAAAATAACCGTCTAAATCCACTCAACTTGTTAAACAAACAAAGTTTTTGTTTGTTGGTGTGTAGTATACATTTTACATGCTGCAATGGCATATGGAAAAGTCCACAGTTGTCCAAAACATTGTTCGTCCACGGCAGATCTACTTCCCTGTGGCGTAGAATGCTGTCTGTGCTGCGCCTGGTACTACGGTAGATCGCAGGTGCGCGAGCGCGAGAGGAACGCGATTACGCTAGAGTCTTCTTTTGTTTGTATTGGCGGATACTTCCGTCTCGCAATGTTCGTGAGTGATACCAGAAAGAGAGAAAAATAGTTAACGACTCTCAGACTATCGTCCTTGTGCATTCCGTAATCATATGTGCATTTTCGTTTCCAACCGTGACACTTGTAAATGTGCTGTTAAACCTTATTTGAGTGGATTTAGACAGTGATTTTAAAGAAGGCTAACGGGGGGGACAGTCTGCCCAATTGCAACATGCTAATTGTTAGCATTTGTCCAATCCAGTACAGCTAGAACAGTGAGGCCAGGATACCATAACAACAGTCCTACGTACTACTTTGGGGCTTATTTAAATACTATCAAAATGTTTAAAATGGGTGCACTATCCCTTTAAGTAGGCCCATAGCAGAATACCAAGACCCCTATGAACAAGAATACCCATTCTCTCCATTCTCATTGTGCAGAACGCCTCCTGGGCTATTTACCTAATTTACTGCTAAACAAACACACCTTAAATGTAACTTTTTTGTTTGGTCATTTTATGTTTGCATTCTGAGAAATTAGCAATGTCTGAAGATCTACAAAGGCCTAATGAAAGAGATCCTAACTTCATCCCTTATTTATTGGGGATTTTGACCTCTCTGTGCTAACATTGGGATGTGTCACAGAATGCTGCTACAGTGCAGGTCGATAGTGTTAATCAATAGCAGGCGGCCATGGGCCAATTAATATTTCATTTGACAGATGAGCCATAACAAAATTCGTATCTTTTCTACAGCAAACACAGTTACAGAACAAAACAGATGAGTCATGAAATTAAAGAACCATGAAATGATTTCCTGCCAAGGTCAGATCCTTGAGCTATTCCAAAATGTATTTCATTACCTGAACCCTAGGGGAGTAGTGGTGAACAGGGGGCGAATAGATGGCATTACCCAGTAACTAGATCTCTGATGTGTGGATGAGAAAAATCCATCGGTGACCCTGAATCCGTCACCCAAGGACTGTCTAAATGTCAATGGCAAAAAGTTCTCACAATATTAACGGGAAGGCTTTGTCAATGTTTTGTAAACTATTTTTATTAACACTTTTCATATTTCACATATATTATTTAAGATGATCCAATTTAATTAAAAATAGTTAACTATAACTAGTTAAGAAACATTTTCGAATACAAAAAATTACAAACCATGGCATTGTGTGAAATACAGCCATGTGTGTGTGTTTGTGTAAGATAACAGATATAGTGTGTTGTTATAAATATAGTTAAGACAATCACATTTTACAAAAAATAAATAAGATTTACAATCCTTGGTATTGTGTGAAATGCAGTTGTGTGTGTGTGTGTGTGTGTGATGAGGGTTGTCAAAAGTATCGATACTATCGAAGTATCAAGATACCATATTTTTTGTATCGAAAATATTAAGTATTTTAAAAGTATCGAAAAGTATCGAAAGTAGCTATTTAACCTATCAGAAGTCATAAATGATCTTATAAACTCTAAAATGACTATATAGCTATGTGACAGGGTAGCTGTCTGCTCGCTTGCCCCCCAGCTAGGAATCGAGTGTTGGAATATGACGTTATTGATTTTTCATGAGCTGAAATCAAAGATGTAAGACTTTTTCTATGTTCACAAAAGGCCTATTTCTCTCAAATTCTATTCACAAATGTGTTTAAATCTGTGTTAGTGAGCACTTCTCCTTTGCCGAGATAATCCATCCACCTGACAGGTATGGCATATCAAGATGCTGATTAGAC